>CAXKVY010009620.1:0-25892 GCA_964058915.1 Tetropium fuscum
GCATTTTTCAATAAAAATACTTGAAAATTGAGGTTTAGTAGCTCTTACTAGATATTGAGCTTTGCGCAAGGTATTTGGTAGCTTCGCTATTGTCGCAAAAAATATATCTTTTTAAATTGTGATTTTTTTTACAAATGCATTTCTAACCGAAAACCGAAATCATTGGATGGAAAACAAACCAGTTATCCTCTCGCGAAAGCAATGTTGCCAGTATTTGGTTTAGTCAGTATTTAATTTTTAGTCAGTATTTAATTTTTAGTCAGTATTTAATTTTTCATGCTAGTGTTTTGTTTCTTAAAATAAAATTATTACTTACGTTTTATAATGGTAAGAACGTAATTGGAATAAGATAAGTATTACATTTTAATTAATATTAGCAATCGGTTATTACTAAGTTCTAATAATGTTGAAATATAACTAGATCTGACAACAGTAGCAATGCGGGATACCAGAAAATATGTCGTCTGTTAGGATTTGGTTATGTGCCAATTGCGCTCGGCTTTCCTATGATCGACAACACTTTGTGCTGGCTGTACACCATTAATTGCACAAACCTCACCAAAGAGGTTTGTAGATAAAAGTAGTGCAAGAAATTATTGTATGTTAAAATATTACATTAGGTATCAAATGGGTATGTGCAATTAAGTAAATAAATATACAACTATATTTATATCCAGGTAATAAAAATTAAATTAATTAATTAAAAAATAAAACTAAATATAATTGAAAAGACTATTTTCGTTGTAAAAAAAATTAAAAATAAAAGGATCGGAACTAAAACTAAATTATGCTAAACGCGTTTTTGACTAACAGTGGGCTTAGCTATGAGGTCATTGCATAAAATTGTTCTTTTGATTATGACAATAAAACAATAAAAAACATTCAAAAAGCAAACAAACAAAAAATTACACTGAAACTAAATAATTCCATACGTGCGCAATAAACAACTACATTAGTGTAAATATAAACAGTAGAGGAATTTCGACGTCGGCGTTTTTGGGGGTACAGCCCCTGTCGCATCCGGGTAAGGGCCCTGGGGCACCCATGGAGTCGGCGCCTATGGCTAAAGTTATTGTATTCGCGCATTCTCTAGCCTTATAGATATCAGCAAGAACTGATATTTCTGATATTTCCCTGTAATATTAGTAAATCGTAGAATGCTTTTATTGTAGTAGCTACTTAGATAAGACTGAGAATCGTGTTTCATTCTAAATAAAACTAACCCACGCACGTTGAACATTAACAACTTACAGTTCCACTAACTACTTATCCTACTTGTAAACCTTGGCATTGGGAAAAAAATTGAATATTTTGATATACCGATGCATATTA
This sequence comes from Tetropium fuscum, assembly GCA_964058915.1. NCBI lineage: Eukaryota > Metazoa > Arthropoda > Insecta > Coleoptera > Cerambycidae > Tetropium > Tetropium fuscum. The sequence goes on from CAXKVY010009620.1 coordinate 1,333, forward strand.
TTATGTCAAACGCAGCCTACAAATTGGCAAGTGTCAACGGCCGAGTAGTCTGAATGTTACGTAAATATTCAAATTTGCCTGTATCAGGAACTCTGCGTGTGGGTGACATAAACATTTGGGACCGACCGAGCGTGGGTTGAAATCCGTATATGCAAAATTGAGATGAATGAAAAAGGCTACCATGACTTTACTCCACACGAGGCGTGATGGATAGTAAAATACCGGACAAATTTGTGGTTTCTTACAACAAGGCACAGAAAATGGTAACAGAAAGTAGCCCACAATATGTTATTGAATAAGCTATCAAATTATGTGTTTTGTGGTTTCCTTGAGGAACAATCATTCCACATCTTATTTAGTAAATCGATCATATTTTGGCAGCTAGCTATACTGGTTTCAAGTCTATAAAGTATTATAGAACATCCGGGGTGCCGCAAGGCTCAAATTAAGACCTGTCTTAATCCGTCTTTATATTAACAATATGATAGATAAATAAAGATGTAACAGTCTGTTATTTTCAGATTTTCAGGTTATTTTTGGAGTCGCTGCAAGCCTAGGTTAACTAACGTGTTTACTTGCAATTGAATACAACTGCCTAAAGCTACAGTACAATTACAAATAACCCTAAATTCAAACTTCCAGTCGGATACAATTAGAGATGTACCTACATACGCTACTTAGTTATACGTCTGTAAACCTTATCAGGCACCGACACCGACAAAAATAAAAATAATTATATATTATTGGCAGACAAATATTCCCCAATAGTCTGAGAGAACTTCAGCCTAGGGCGGCAGATTTGAAGGGCAAAATCTAGGTGCCACAAAATTATGTTTTTATAATGCATGAGACACTAAGAAAAAAAAATCGCTGACCCTAATCACTTCACGGACTGAAAGCGACACGACAATTCAATCATTTCCGTATTCTACTGATATTGCTAACAAAATTGATATAATTTATACGTCATAGCTGTTATATGCATCTAGTGCTCATGTGCTCGTATGGATTCGGAAAGATTGCACTTCGCATGTTCTGGAGAACGGAGCTTCTCTTAGCTGCAAAGAGTGAAAAACTATCTAGTGGCATGGGTTCGGAACGGCTCAATGCTCTTGCTGTATTATTGAGCATCGAGTCTGCTTGTCCAGAAGTTGAACTACGATGATGCGCTTGATGATTTTGAGTAAAGTTATGCGTACGATATTGTAATATTTTTGCAGTATTTATTTTATTTTCATGTTGTCTATATAATAGTAAGGAACTGTATCCTATTTGCCTATACCTATAATAGTATGGAACTGTATCCATAATAAATGTTGATTTTACTTGCAATAAACTTATTGTTTGCTAAAAATCGTAATTTTTTTAAACAATTTAATTTATAAATAAATCATCAGTAAGGCGGCAAATATACGTTTGCCCAGGGTTGAGATGATCAAATCATTAAAATCACGATTAAAATCATTTTAATCAATCTGATTTTTTTAAATAAAATCATGAAGAATTTTTTAAAAAAATTAGACATTTAAAAATGTTATTCATAAAAATGAGACGCACTTTTATGGTCATGTTGTCATATTTATTATAATAATTGAAAAGGAATTTAGTTGCTTAGCTGATTTAAAAAAATAAAAATACAACTAAAAAATCTTTTTATACAAAAAAGAGAGTTTTGCTTCGTATCTGTAGCCTGAAAATATTTGTTTGCTTGACGAAACAAGATATAAACAGTTAGAATTATTGTAAAAAATAGGTATTTATTAATAAAAACTAGCCAAAAGAGATTTACCAAAATATATATTTTTTTAAAAATTCCGAAATTTTTTATTTTTTCGAAAAAAGTCATATTTTTTATCAGCCTTGCGTTTGCCTAGGGGCGCCAAATGAATTAAGTCCGGGACTGATTATTGGCCTAATAAATTGATTGTATTCTAAGTAAGAATTAATAACGTAATTATTTTTTGGTTTTTAGTGCAGTTTTTTAGAATAGATTTTTCTAGAAGTCGGTTTTGTTTTTTTGTTAAAAATATTTTATACTAATATTAATGCATTATATTTCACACTCGTTCCCAGCAAATTTCAAATAGGGTGGCAATACTACGAATTCAAGAAAATGGTCCGAAAAAAATAAAGACGTTTTTCAAAATTTTTGGTCTATAAAATCGATGGCAATTATCCCATGAGGGGATATTTTGTTATCACGATTTAATGTTGAGTCACTTGAAAATCGAAGAATCAGCCCAAGCTTCTTTTTTCCTTACAAAGTCTCGAACAACACTATTGATGCTCCAGATATTCTGTTGCAAATAAACTTTTACATGCCTAGGATATATTCTCGACATAATGTAACTTTCTATAATAGTGCTAGTAGAGCTAATATATATCTACTTTTTACGCCTTGTGAGCAAATTTTAATAACATTAGTGATATATGTGATAAGTACATATTTTTGCAGCTTAAAAGAACTAATCGATAAGAAAATTCTTATATATTATCCAGTTGTAGTATATGTATATCAACTTTAGTTGATGATAACATCAAGATACAAAATAAGTCACGTTCTGGTAAATAAATCATTTTTGTATTCTCTTTTTTCCTGCGCAAAGATGTAACAAGCTGTACCACTGTATATTTTTCAAAGTTGTCCTGTAAATGGAATGCATTTCTTATTTCTGTTGGGCCATAAATAATAATTATTATTAATATTTAAAAAAATATAGTCAGTAGCACTTACCAAAACATTGGTATAAGAACGCGATGCTACCATAATTTTGGATGTAATTATATACAAACTCCAAATTATGTATCTTATGGTTATAACACCTATCACCAAAACCGCAAACCTAACAGAATGACCTAGATGAAGCCTGCGCTGCCTGCGGAGTTGGAAGAAAAGATCGACATTTAGTCTAGTCATCGACATCAACTACGTCAGGCTTATTGGCGCGTATTAGCCTGATGGTGGGGAGTAGTTCCAATAGATTCGGCACCGGTCATTGGTCATTCTCCACAACGGACTCAATGTCCCCAATGAGTATAAGGCAAGTGGTCTGTCGTGTGTCGTATATACCGTACGAGTGGCGAATATGGTAGTACAGCACTCGTAACGCCAGATTATGCCGATGGATATACGCCGAGACCGTATAAGCACCACGTGCTGATAATTGATAATAAGGATATTATCAATTGCATAACGGATACCTATCCATGACGCCGCTACAGTAAGCGAGTGTGTTATGCCGTCTTGGCAAGCCATGATATACCCCTCAGTTTCAGACTTCAGCCCAGCCGATCATCTTTATCATTGTCACTATCATTACTATTATTATTATTCGCCGTCCTTTTTCCGGTCAGGCCTCGTCAAGCCCCCGACTCCATTAAGAAGAGGCGTCGGTGGTGTTTACGAGAGACCACTCTTCACGGCCGTGAAGTGAGTTGTCACTAGATACTATTATTATTATTATTAATACAGTTCAAGGGGTGAACTCCTAAATGAAAATCCTGATTGCGCCACTGGTTGTTCCTCATATTTGCGATACGTGATTATCTATATTTTTAGATAGTTTCATTTGCTAGGACTACGCCAACGAAAACCACATGTTCGTGCTTGTGTTGAAAAGCACCAGGAAAATTCAAAACCGAAACGTCGGGAAAGCCGAGAATTTGGGATTAGTAATAAATATAATATAAAAAAATATAATAAAAAATCAAGTCTAAAATCTTATAAATATTCATCAGTGTGGTGTGGATTTTATATTTCATTCATAATCATACGACTGATAACCTCTTATCCCATTTTAAATTTGCTAACGTCAAATTTATATATACAATATTTTAGTCAATGAAAGTAGGTTAATAGTAAATAATCTATGAAATACTGACTACTACTATCATATATTGTCAAATGCGAAACCCTTACTGCTGCCAGGCCTCAACAACAATGATAATTTCAGCCGAACATGCAAATATTTTCAGTTTCTCCTACAGACATGTGCACACATGAGAACAAAACATCACTCTCTATATACGTGAGTATTATGTATTATGAATATTTCTTCGTTCATTCATTAGTCCCCCACAAAGAACACTTCCCCCTCCAGTGGGGAGTTCTTCATTCATACTGTACAAGCCGCCGCGGTCGTCTATCGCAGCCGCGGCGATGCCAAGTTGTGGCGGACTTCTCCAAATCAAGGATTTCCTTGCTAAGGGCCTAAAACCCTAATATCAAGGGAAAGCCGCAAAGTAACAACACAAATCAATTTAGTCAAAATGCACATTTATCACTTCTCATCAATAATATACTGAAAATTTTACCCTGAAGAGCTATATATTTTATGTTTCCTTCAAACACCACGACATTCATGTACATATTAATATTGTTTTGAGGTATCGTGCAGTTATTTTAAAGCATAATATTCTCGAAAAGTTTTCTCTGCAGTATTGTTCCAGTTAAATGTAGCTGCGATGTCGTTATTACAGGTTATGAACTATAGGGGCCCTTATACTGAGCCTTATGGAACTACACAGGACTGGCTGGATATAAATGTCTGTATCTGAAACAATGAACCGAGTAAACTTACCGAGTAAACTTAAACAACTCTAAAATTTTGTTGATTGAAAATGACAAAGGTCTTTCTATTATTTAAGAAAAGGAGCAGGAGCACACATGATAATATTAAACGTTTGACTTAGAATATGTATCGCCATTTTAACTTGACATGTAAATAAGACAAAAAAGGTACATTGTCATAGGTACATAGTGCGCCAGGTTCTCGCTGGGAACAGTTAGTGGTGATTTATACGGAGTGGACCAGAAACGCGAGGCGAGATTAAATGGTATTAACATGCCTACGGTATATTGTTCAGGAGATGGTTGCACAACAAAGCGTGGATTATTATCATTTTTCCGGTGTACAAAAGATGAAGCTAAGTGAAGCTTACATTTGTTTTAATTATTATATTTTCCGAGAAACTCAATCAATATTACTCATTTGTTTTTTCTGAATATGCTATAATTAACAGAAGATAATTTGATTTTTTTCAAGATTTGTTTAGATATTTCACTAATTATAATTAAGTTAAACTAATTTAATTTAAAATAAACTAATTTAAATATTTATATTGAAATTTGTATACTCACATACATTTTTTTTCTGTTATTTACGAATTACTCCTTCGTCAAAGATATATGTAACTTTTGAAAGTTAAATAGCAGTTTCAACGTTTATGTTGCGCCTAAGTCGTAATCAACAATGGAAATATATTTTAAAACGTTTAAAAAGTGTAGGTTGTAAAGATTTCTCTCCTTGATTCACGGGCATCAATTAGCAGCTTTTTATTAGGATGCGATAGTACCGAATATTAATAAACAACTTGCAAAAAATATCGCCAATTATCGTAAATTACATCTCATATATCAGTGCCTAATTGGCTTTTTTAAAATATTTAATTGCCATGTTCTGGCATACAATTAGCAAATAATAATTGTTAAAAGTATTGCGGAATATGATTAACAAAATTACAGTTTCCAACAGCGGAAAATTACCACACGCAAACAATATAGTGCTATTTTACACTGTATTCTTTAATTATTAAAGTTCAGAAACCATAATAATAACAAGGGAAGCGTTTGCACTAATAGCTATTCTTGGATCTTGGAAGATAAGGAATATATGCACTTTTTAAACTCATTTCTAGTTTGAAAATATTTAAATTTTTATTTATCTGTTTACATAATACAACTTTCTTGAGTTTGATTAGTGATTACTGTGTCCAGTACGTCGCACTCAGTGGCGAAGCAAGGAGGCCCGTCTCGTCTGCAGGAAAATTATTTGGGACACCAAACCACATTAGAAACAGTTTAATGGAAGAAAATGTATTATTCGAAAACAAACAAAATATGGGCTTTACTTTATAATAAATATGACAAGAAAAAACAGTAGAAATTCTAAACTACGTTAAAAAAATAAGAGGAATTAATAAGCTAATTAATAAAATATTTTACTTAATAACAAATAAACAAATTAAATATAAATAAACTATCATGACCATCAAGTTTCAAAACCTACAACAAAACTAAATATTCTGAAATATGGAACAAAAATCTTATAAAATGTTTCTTTTGTGCCTTCGCCCCGGTTAGTCGGGAGGACTTGCTGATGTTGCAACATCAAACATCACTATCACCAGGAATTGTCACATTCTGTTGGTATCTAATAGGCCAGTCACTGAGGACTTTCAAACTTAATTGTTCGAACAAAACTCCAAAAATATGGCAAAATTTACTAAATTTTCAAAATTAGTATAGTTTCGGTTAGAAAAGGGGTTGAAAACTTGGGATATTATTTACAAAGTTCTGAAGATAGCCACTAAACAAGATATAATCACTTAACATGTTACACGATTCTTGGGACATTTTTCCTAAGACTAATAATTTTCCTAACATAATGTTTTATAATTTTTAATTTTGTGGACGACCTTTCACATGTGGCTGCGGAAACAGGTAGCGTCAGAAAAAAAAATAATGTCCCATATAATTCAGAAAAATTATTTTTGAAGTACTGATTATTTGTTTATTGGAACTTCTGCAAAATATTTTACTGATTTTTTTTCATCAAGGTCATATTTTACAAATAATGCGACCGTCGACCAGTAATAGAATAGACAAGTGAATTTTTCTAACAAAACTTGTAATAAACTGTAATAATTACATTAACTTTCAATAAGTCCTCACGTGTTTGGAAGTCTACCGGTTATAAATGCATTTTCTATATACCTACTCTATCTATCTATCCACCGCTTTTGGAATATATTTTTGAATGAAGGTCGCGGGCCCTCTTATAGACTTGCTATGCGAGAGCTACACCACTGGTCACTCTTGAGAGAGTACTTGGCAATCCTGATCGTAGACAGTTTATACAATCAGTCCATATAACTTTTAGTTTCGTTAACCATAGATTTAAGTTTCATTTAATATTGTCGCAAATTGATTTGTTAAAAATAATATTGACAATGGCAATATTTGCTAGCATGGTTCTCTTTGAATCCCCATGGGTTAACTAATATTGGTTTTATATAAATATACTTGAATTCTTGTTGAAATTCCTTACCTATTTTATTTGCTGATACGTGATGCCTTTTAGTAAGAAATTATGGCTATTCTTGAAACCGGATATCAACAGAAAACATATGTTTGTCTTATTATGTTAGAAGAATTGAAAAAAATCTCACTACATTATGCAATTACATAGGATATCACAGATATATATCTAATACGGTATTCCAATAAGAAATACCTTATTCAACTATAAGTAATTAATACTGATCTTTTGTGTACTAAATATACCAATCCTTTGTCCCATAAAGGGAATATTTGGGATAGTCTCTATATAACATATGTTAAATGGGATTGGAGTCGGGAGGACTTGCTGATGATGCAGCATCAGCATCACCAGGAATTTCACATTCTTGTTGGTAGCTAATGGTTCAGGATCCTGGGAGATAATGGACGTATATCAGGAAAATGATGATATGATCAACATCAATGATTCCATTTGTATGATATGTCTTGGAATTAAGTTAGTAGATTTCGGTAGTTCTCTTTTTACAAAAATGATTTACAGAAATGCATTAGAGTGCTATAATTTTCTATCCGAAATTACGATTCCGATTTACGAAGACATTCTGCGTGATAATTACTAGATAATCTATGAGAAGAGAATATATTAGAGATATGTATGTAACAACGGGAGTTAAAATTTAAAACATATACCAGATACAGTGTACGATGTCTTGCAGTCATAGAACGTGCTAGAACTACAACTACATACACTTACGAGTAGATATAATCTATTGTTCAATCAAAAGGGGAAAAGAATACATGATTGTGGAATAGCCGAATGGCTATTTATATAACCAGCTGGGAAACATGTTGGTATATATTCTTAAGTGAAACTGTTGTGGACATCGTTAATGACAAAAATTTGGTTGAATCAATAGTATATAGGTCTACTATGGAGTTGTTATTTGTAGCTTGGGACAATATTACTAATATTATTCAGATAATTGAAGGAGATACATAAGAGATTGTAAGAGACTTTGTCCCAGAAAAACCAATTCAAACAATTCCAGTCAACAGTAGGGATCATTACCCGGCAACCTGGATAACCTCATCAAATTACACAGCTTTTTGGGGAAACACGATATCCAGGACTATGATCATATCGTCATTTTCTCAAAGTATGAAGCCTGTCTAGTTGAAATAGTAATAATATATGTTTTGGCGATTTGTGATGTTAAAAGGGTGATAAACTATTTTTTAAACTTGTGAATTGTGATAAAAAGGCACATAATCTTTCTATTCTTACCTTAAGTCAAAATCTCAGCGATTTAATCTAAAGTTAATAACAATAATGATAATTAGTCATAATAATAATTGGGTGTCTTAATTTATTTAGTAGGTAATATTTCTTTCTAAACTTATGACGAAGAATACAAACAGTAAAATGTACAAAATTAAAACTTACAGTACATATAAAGCATAGTTGTCACTAACTAGGCAGATGAAGAAATATTGCATTACATTTTTTTAGACCAGAGGGACACTGAATGATTTTTTAAATCTTGAGACAAACCCTATTTATCCATAATTGACACAAGCCTTAAATATAATTTCAGTACTAAAATCTAAAACTTATTTTTCTACGAGCGTGTCCCACATTGAAATTAGAAAAAGTATCATGTTCGATATTCGTTTTGTGCTTTATAAGGAGGTACATAAAAAGTGGTACATTCTCGAGTTTGGCATATGTGCGTTAAAGTTTTAAGATTATCTTTATTCTTTTATTGGTTCACATTAACCGCTACAAAATAAAGTTGCCTAAGTTCTGAAATTTAGCAAATCTGCGAGGTTGTTCTCCTGGAAGTGATATGTTTCTGTATAGTAGAATTTCTGGAAACCTCATGAAGTATATATGATATCATATTGAAGATGACTGTAGACCAATGAATAACAAATTATTCATTCAAATCATCTAAAATATTCCTAGGAGATCTCAATCTATACAAGAGCAACCTTCTCTTCACAACAATTGAGCATCATTTTATTTTTTCAGCAGAATAAATAGGTAATATATTCCTTGATTGTGGATAAGTAATTAATCACACAAGATTATTAAATGCAGATAAACGTTTATAAAGCATTGTGAATGGTCAATACTAAATACATTATAATACAATAATTATTTTGTGACATGCTATGTATTTTACATCGATGATTGCCCATCACACATTTCTAGTAATTTACAATTCTATACATTGGTATCTCGATTGGTACGTAGAAACCAATAAACGAACTCCTGTTGTTAGGTATTTATTTCCACAAAAGGGAAAAAGTCGAAAGTCATGTTACTGTTATACAAGAATACATCCAGAGGGTGGGACACAGGTATTCTTTGAACCGTTTTGAAAAAGCCGCTCATTTTTTATTTCCAAGGCGTTATATAGCTGCCATCATTATTTATGCTGTCTAAAAATATCTTCCTCTTTTATAGGGCCCAGATATTTCTAGAGAACCTATACTTATATCATCTTGATGCTACTGGCAATCAGAAACACAAGATAAACCCCACAATATATATATATATATATATATATATATATATATATATATATATATATATATATATATATATATATATATATATATATATATATATTGAAATTATGTCCTGGTATAAAGCAACCAAATCAGTTAATCCAGTAGCCATTGATCTGCTTTATGTCGATATAGTAATAAAATTAACGACAATGGCAATAGTGTAGATCAAATATTTAATTGCAAATATGGTTCTCTTTGTTTCACAGAAAAGCTTTGGCATACTTTGGCAATGTTATCTAAAGTGTTGTGAGGAAAACCTATAAATAATACAGTATCAGCTCGTGTCGCGACAACTTTAATGTAATATTACAGTTATGGTGATTTAATTATAAATATGGTTCTGCGAAGTGCTCGAATATTTCTCCTAAAACAGCTATAAACCTCGAGAAATCAATTTAGTACTATAAACAGTAATAGGTGTGTAAATTAATCATATTTAAAACTGAGTTGGGGTACCCCATACTTTGTACAATTGTATAAAGTGTATCACATAGAAACTGGGCCATACTTATAAATTGATGACAAATTTATCATGACCGATGAAACGGAAATTAATGTGAGTTAATTAAAATGGTCGTCTGATTTGCCAATCTATTCGTATACCATATACATATGATTTGATTGATTCATATACCATCCTCTACTTGCATATAATCTGCAGATATGATTGTAATAACAAATTTTATGTTATGTTCCTGCAGATCCTGTAGCAGTAATCTTAGATAGTCCAGCTGTTACGGATGAAATAGCGACCTAAAATGAACCTTTGACAAATGTGCGAGTTTTTTGTCGTAGAACACGATTTTGAGATTTTGGGGATTTTGGGGGATTTTTTAGAGAAGGTGTCTATGTTGACCAAAACTGTGTAAAAAACGTCAGCTTGATCGGTCAAATAATTCTCGAGTAATTAAGAATAACATTCTTTTGCAATCCTTAATTGACAATAGAATGCAGATGATTCTGCGAACGAACCTTGAGAATTCTGTGATTTTATTTGCTGTGTCATTAATGGATGGTAAAAACAGCAGGTGCCCGAGGAGCGAACCGTGTGGTACACCACATAACACACATACCATATATCAGACATGGTGACAATGGTGTCCATTTAATATTACTTTTTTTAACGATATATTTTTTAGAGTACCTACATAAAACTGCGAGCCGTTCACAAATATATCGAATGTGTAACTTGTATAATTTATTCAACTTGTAATATGTTTTTCTTGTCACTTCCTAAGAAAATGTGATGATGATGATGATGATGTGAATATGTTTGAAAATGATTATCGTTGATTTTCGTATGTATTTCGTATGTTATTTCCTGTGTTTATTATTTATGTTTGTCTACTTGCATCTGTGTTATGTTCCTTCAGAATATTTTTTAATCTGTAAATGGATTTCTTATTTTTCGGTTCAGTAGAAAAGTCTATCAAGTATATTATTAGATAGTTCAACAATTCACTACACAACACTACACAATTCACCTTGATACATAAATATAGCTTGCTCATAAGGAATTCATGATCAAGAAGTTGAAAGGCATTGCTTAATCCTTTATTTAATAGTGTTTCGAGAAATTTAGTTAAAGGTTTTAAAAATTTCGTAATGTCAATATTCTTTTTCACTGACAATGTTGTTCTTATTAATTAGTGAAGACTAGATTTTTGTCCAAAATAGGCTAATAGAACTGCCTCAGTGATAACAGTTACTCCGCTTTGATGACTCCATTAATAAGTGATACGCTTTCTCATTTATATATAGCAATCATATAGCAATAATGATTGAATCGCAATTTTTGCTGATTCTTCTATATCATCTTCCATATTACCGTTGATAGCAGAAGATTCAGGAATTTTTCATAAATCACTGACACAATAATATTAACGAAAACTTAATAAACAAACTTGTTTCTATATCATCATTACCTCGGGATTCTTGAATCACATTTTTGAAATTCACAATTTTCAAAAAAAAAATACATAGATATAGTTTGTTATTTGAGTTATTTTCAAAACACTGTTAAAAAATCATGTATGTAACTCGTACAAAAAGTGTCCTTTCCGCTTATGTCGTATTTTTCTTTGAAGTCGTCCTTTGTATCAACTACTACCAGTGGAGATTGTGGAATTCTTTCGATTTCCAGGTTTTCCTTGTCAAGGCATTTTATTTTAATTCAGTCACTTAGAATCACTACTCTAATTTACTATATTTTCACCTTCCTCACTGTCCTACAGGTTTCGAAAGGCTTTGGAACTACACTGTATTTTGTTTTAGAGATTGACACTTACCTTACAGAAGAAAGGTTTGACACGGGTAACACCTATTAATTCCGAGACTATTATCTTCGACAACAACGATAACGGTTCTTTCGGCCATCACAAAGGACGTCAACAAACAATAAGATATAACTAAATATAAATTTGCATTCTAATTAGCATGTTAATTTAAATTATCTGTGAGTTATCGCCGACTTCGGCCAACACTGGATGTATAAAATTTTACCCATAGGTGCCCCTACAGGCAGGCCCCTGATAACAGCTAACCCGCATAATAATGCTAGTGTACAATAATAAATTTCAATTTTGACATGAGATTCGTATACATTGATAAAATACACAAATGGGGAAACAATCGCTTTATAACTATTTTACTGTAGTGCATAGAGAAAACAATTAAGGCATTCGTTCGACTTCATTCCAGGCTGAGCAAATAGGAATCAGGGCGTTATAGGGGAAGTTATTTTCATGATGGCACACTTCTCTACCGGTTATTCTCACTAATTGGAAATATCACATCTGAATATTATGTCTTATAATCTCATGTAATAATAATATATCTCATAATCAAATAAAAAAATGCCGAGTTTTAATTTTCTTGTCCATCGCTTATTAAGCTTCCCTCTCAGTAATGAGAGGTTTGACAAAGAAAAACTATTAATTAAGGATATAGATGTGAGTATGGTATATATCACATAGTTGGAAAAATAATTTAAGAACACTCTTTGTAATTCTACGTCCTTTCAATATGATATAGAGAATCCAAAATATGTTTCCATCGCATACGAGCCCCGGTTTACTCCTGCTGTGGGAAGGGTGCCATCTGGTAATAAATTACAACAACTTTTATTAGGGAATCCAAAGTATAAGAATATAAAAGGATAACAAATGAAAGATCAGGGATTCACGAAATTAGTTGTAATGATTGCAATGAAAAATATGTTGGGCAAACGAGACGGTCAGCTAATACAAGGGGTTTAAAAAGCATATGACTCAACTAAAATATGGAAGACAGACAAGTTTAGTAATGCCCAACATAATTTTAATAACAATCATAAAATAGATATTGGCAACTTAGATTAGTTAGAAATGGAACCAATAACAGGCAGTTGGATGCATTTGAAACCACAGAAATTTGAAAAAGTAAAATAGTATGAATAGTGACAAAGGAACTATCCCGTATAGGCCGATCTACGCGTTACTTGACAACAGTTTGTTTAACCGTGACTATCTTCATCGCGGTTCAGTGAACTATGAAAATAATTGAGGTACAAAGAGGATGTTTCTTAGTTTAAAATTTATTTTAATCGTCTCCGGATGATGCCAACTTGGTTGGCGAAACGCGTGTCGAGCGAAGTATAAGTGGTCGTGGAAACTCAGTCGCCGTCGACGCCATCGTCGTCAGTGCTAAATAATATCCAATAAAAAAATCGAATAATATCTTATAGTAAATTACCATACCAAAAGACATAAAAAATATTATTTGCCATGCGTATCCCATCTATTCTATGAGCATTTGCTGAAAGCTCCTTATTATTACTATATATAGCTTCCAAAAAATATTGAAGTATTCAGTATTGTTCTTAGGAAAATGGAAGCTCCACTGTTTTTAAGGTAGCCAAATTGATATTTTGACGGTATTATCTGTTTTGGCAGGGTTAGATAAAGATCGTTTCTTCTACTATTAGAGCATGCACCTGGTAATAAAACTAACCTAACACAGGGTGTATTATGGGCCTTAACTAATTTTGATACTACGTAAATTTAAAAATTACAATAATTTATTTTAATTTTAAGCTTGCTTGTACAAAGGAAACGTAGCAGGGTGCTGAAAATATTTACTTATTGTGTGGTAATAATGTTAACGAAGTGAGTCATGACCTAATCGGCCATAACAATGCGGACGGCCGTAACATACAAAACATGTTCTATCTGCAAAGCTGGCAAAGCATACGTATATACAGTGCAAACTCCTTTCAATTAAGAAAGTAATTGCTTAATTGGGATTATATTTAGACGTTTGAAATAATTTTTAAGAGTCTTAATTGCCGTGGATAAAATAAGACCCAGATGTAAATGTAGACTGCGCTATCCTATCTTTAGATGGACATTGCACATGTCCTCTCCCAGACACATTTTTATTATTGATTGAAATATAGATTTATTTTTATACTTGATCATTCTCTACTTAGTCATTTTCTACTTGCTGTTTCCATTTCACTTTTGGCCTTCCTCTCTCTCCGTTATCCATCGTTGCTGTATGTATGGTTTCTTTGACAAACCTCGAATTTTTCATCCGCAATATGACGGATAATTATTTTTATAATATCTGGTTCTTTCTATAGATCTTAAGGTTCTTTATAGTCTCTTCTTTTGCATATACCTTTAACTTTTTTCCTTCAAAAGTTTAGTATCTGCCTCTCCCATACTCCTAGCTCTTCTATTAAAGCCCATGTCTCAGTAACTACTTCTGGTTTTATAACCATTATAATATATACCCATAACCATTACATATACCTTAAGTTTTTATGTGACAGAACTTTCGACTTTAACACTCTCATCAAGCCTCCTGCACATACCGTTCCTTTCTGTATCTTTGCTTGTATTTAGTCCTCGTATCCTTCATTTTCGTGGAATATGGATCCCAAATATTTGTAAGTTTCTACTCTTTCTATTTGCAGTGTATTCAGCTTAGTGTCCTTTCATTATAAAGTTCATTCTTCCTCTTTTCTGTAATTTTTTTAGTTTACTTCGTCTTTATGGTGTTGATATTTAATATAACGTAATAGGTTTCATTAAGTTTGCTTCTATTAAAACAATTTTAATTGCGTGTATGAATTCTTTTTTGATGCCAGTTTGTATAGTATATAGTAGTGGATAGTATACAGTAGTACGAGGTAGTAATAGTAGTAGTACGTAGTACTACTTAGTAAAATGTGTTCACATCAATTTTTAACGATATCTACTTCCTGGGCAATGGGCAGTGTTGCTTCCAGGGTAAACGTGCAATCTCTTTAGGTTTACGACCACTAAAAGTATCATTATTCAACAGAAATTGTTATCAGCCTTATATATACCTTCAAGTTAGATATATATATATATATATATATATATATATATATATATATATATATATATATATATTATATATATATATATATATATATATATATATATATATATATATATATATATATATATATATATATATATATATATATATATATATATATATTTATATATATATATATATATATATATATATATATATATATATATATATATATATATATATATATATATATATATATATATATATATATATATATATATATATACTTCAACTATATACCTTCAAGTTAGATACAAAACTACACTACATAAAATATTTTTTAACGGTCACTATATCACTACATAACACTGCAGCACATAACCTAAGATATTACAAATCTCTGTTAGAAAGGCAGCAATCAGTAACATATCGGACATATTCGGCAAATTTCGTTATATATGAACACAGTATGTGGCTTGAGTATCATTGTACTGGTGTCCCCTAAGAGACTGCATTGGGACCTATTTTATTTGACATAAGGTATGTGTCTCTCTTCAAAATAGATAGTAGGTATGGAAACAATAAATACATATGAATTTATTGTTTATTTAGATGATACGGCTATTGTTTATATCAATAGCACTTGGGAATTATTAAAAGGAAAGGTAGACGCTGATAAAAAAAAGAAAACTTTATTTATTGCCTGTGTCCAACCGTCCTTACCCAACCTTGAAAAGATCAAAATAAGTAGTGACTTGGAAATTACCCGTAATGAGCATATAAAATATCTTGACATTTACATTGACAAAAACCTAAAATGGGACAAACAATCAGATTATGTCACAAAGGGAAATCAAATGTTTATCACTATATTTAAAATATTAAGAAATATCCTTGATTTATATGAACTGAAAATCTTATACCATTCTTTGGTTGAGTCACATACCAATTATGGAATATTGACATGGAAAGGGGTTTCAAAAATCGCACTAAAAAGAGTGGAAATTGAGCAAAAAAAAACATTTTAAAAATTATCCACAGAAAAAAATAACATTCATCAAATCTTCTGCACAATCAGTCTAATGTAATGAATTCAAGGCAACTCTTTTTTTGTCCAATGATATACAACAACACAACAACTAATTTACAATAATATAAAAGGAAAAATAGCCAAAAATTACTGAACACAATCATAGGACAAGAAATAGAAACTTTACAAAAGAGTTATACTTACCTTGGACCTAAGTTCTTCAACACTCTACCACCAGAACTAAAGAATTCTTAAATAAAAACAGCTTTCAGTTCCAAGCTTAAGCGATATACACTATCACTCAATGGGATGGCCTACTCAAAACCAAACACTAATAGTTAAAGATAGAAAGTTTTTCTTATTTATAATGAAGATTTCGCCAATATATGGCGTGATAATGAAAGGAGCAAAGTAATATTGCATGTATTATATTTACGCCTATTACAATAATTATTAGTTATTAGCATATAAACTAGATGAAAAAAAAATAAACAAGGAACACTTGTTTGTTTTTTAAGTGTATTTTTAAGGTTGTTATGTATAAAAATGTATTGTCTGTTATTCTACTTATTAATATGTTATACAAATTTATTTTAATTGCTTGAATATTATGTATCTATTAGTTAAAACTCTTTACTTGTGAGTACAAGTAAATACACACACAGGTACTACACCTGAGTGAGTAATGTCATATTTGTATCTTATAGTCTAATATATATAGAAATAAATATATATTTATTTTATTTTATTTAATGTTTCCCATTAACAAATTTTTTAAAAAAATAGAAACTACCTAAAGGCCAATTATTCACTTTTGTTTTATATATTTATTAAAGCGATGAAGCGTTTTATATATTTATTAAAGCTTCCGACAATATTTTAGAAGTATAGTGCTTTCGTTTGATATGCAGACTAATGGAATGCGGTGCTCAGTGGGACGCGCAATTATCCTAATATAGGAAATAAAATAGAAAACTAATCTTATCATTCTCGTAGAACAGAACAGCTGCCCACAACTGCATGGCGGAAAGCGGAAATTAAAGACTGGCTGGAAGAAAGAAACATCGAACACGATTATTCACTGCTTAAAGCTGAATTGTTGACACTGCCAAGGCAACATTTTCCAGCTTTAAAGAAGTATGTAGTGGGTGAAATGGCCAAAACAAGAGGAATGGAGGTAATTCGATTGCCCTCATATCACTGCGAACCGAACCCAATTGAGATTATTTGGGCTCAAATAAAAGGGAAAGTTGCTAGAGAAAATACAACATTTAAGTTAGCTCATGTGAAAAAACTTCTCAATGGTGCAATCAAAGAAGTAAATGCGGCAAACTGGATAAAATATATAGATCATGTGAAGAAGGTGGAATCAAGAATAATAGATACTCCGGTAACTCCCGTTAAACCAGTCATAATAAATGTAAATGAAGACACTAGTGAAAGTGACTTATTTTCAGATAGTGAATAGTGATATGAATTTCTGATGTGAGTTTTTGTGAAGAGTGCTACTAATAAGTGACAGTGAAAAATATCAATGTGAGTGTAACTATATATGCAAATAATAACATATTCCGCAAATTGGTGAGTTAATTTGTTATAAAGTCTTATCGTTTACTAATAATAAGTAACCTAACCACGTTCTATCCTGGCAAGGGGCGCTCTTACCTCCCCGTGGTCCTTGCTGGGCAATAGCAATTTAATTGCATTCTTTTATTTAATTTGTTATCGGCTAAATTGAGCACTAAGTTGTACACGCAGCATGCAAATTTTTTTCAATATATTTTAAATACATTAAAAACTAAATAATTTTTTGGCTTAAAGTTTTGCACATATATGAATATGACATAATAAGACATCTTTTGAAGTCACTTCACCTTGGTTGCACATGATGATACGCCACTGAGCAGGAAAGCCAGTAAATCGTCGGCTTGTTCATGCAGGTGTCTAAGTGAGTGAGAAGGAAAATGGGATTTATATGAGTTGAAGAGGGATAACGACCGATATGGTAAGACGCGGACTGGAGACCCTAGTTCTATTTACAAGAAATTGTGGCGGTATACAATTTTGCACTAAATATCCTTTTGTATTGCATAGTGATGTGATTTACCGCTTCTGCAGTAATTGGTGTATGGGTTTTCTTTGCAAAACGCACAATTTTTTGCTCCAGTTTGTATATCAAACGATATCACTATAACATAGATATAACTAAATTATTATACGTAATGACTAGTGTATTTAAATCACCACAAGTAATATTATATTATGTTTAGCATTGTGCGTATACCTCTATTAAAAATTAATCGTACGTGTTAGCAGGTAAAAGCTATGTAAGTTACAGTAAATGCAACAGTTGGTGATAACGTACGTGTTCTTTGTAGGTTATTCTGACCCATGACATAGAATAATCATTAATAACATAACTAGCAAGAATAAAAATGCGAGTTATTTCTCGGAAAATGTTGTAATGGCATTCTTCCTATAGCTTTGATGAAATCCTTAACGGCCTGGACCAATAACTAGCATTACTCGATGTTTTAGTCAACCCTTGCAATTAAACACGATGTAATATATCTAAATGTTTGTTCTTTATTGACTTTTAACCAACTTCTTGAAGTGTTCAGAATAAACGGTTTGTTCGAAAGCAAATTGACTTTAATTCATAATGCCACAATCTCATAATACCAAATTTCGGGGATAATTCAGATTTGAGCCAGCTTTGGTGTAACCCTATATATTGAGTTTTTGTCTTGAATCGATTAGCATCCTCAATTTTTCTCAACTAAAGTTTTAGTTTTAACAAGATTGTAAGAATCGGTTCACGAGGCCATTAAATTAAAAGTTACCACTACAAGACCAAACAGTGGGATGGTTTAATATTACCCTGTAAATAAAGGAAGTAAGCGGAAAATTCAAAAATCATTTCAAGATATGAGGCATTTATGCCATTTATTGCCCAGGAATTTTTTTTGTTGAAATGGGGCCATACCACTAAGTTTCAGAAATTTTACACTGCTTTATTTACCACCGTGTAGGAACTTCGTGTGAGATACTTAATTATAGCAAAAACAAGGACCAGTAGATAAAATATTGGACTAAGTAACACTCTAAACAGAACATTGGACTAAGTAACACTTCTGTCACGATCGTTTATAACTTATATCAAAATTGCTTTCCGCTTTAGAACGCTTGTGGAGGATCGTTGTCTAAGTCAAAGCTGCATTCGATATCAGTCAAAGCTGCATTCGATAGGGAGCTAACTTAACTGACATGAGAAACTGCATTTTCCCTCTATATATTTTAACTATTTTACTTGTACATCCTGATATATCTTATTATAATTGTAACCTACTTAATTTACTATTGTATATATATTTTTGTATTTATTTTCTTTATAATTCATACCCTGGAATTAAATTTATATCTGCTGTAGTGTATGAAATAAAATAAAATAAAACATTTTTTATCACTGGTGACTATATTGCTTACTATATTTTCATGAATAATATGAATTTTTTATATATAGAAGGGTAGTCCAAAGTTGAAGAACGACAAAAAGTTGGTGTGGGTCAAATTTTATTATTTAATATTTGAAAACTTCAGGTGGCAAAATATCAAGAAAAAATATAAAGCAAACATATAGGTAGAGTATGCGACATTAGGGCATATTTATTTATGGCCGGTGTAAATTTTCGACCATCTCAATATACCTATCACTTTCGGCTCGAGTCTACTGATAAATCCACCGCTGTGTCATCAGGAAAAATACACCAGCATAAGCTAAATATACATATTATTAGCTATCATGAACCATATTATATAATGTCATTTCTTTACGGTTCGGATGTTTTGATGTTAGATGGACGATTTATAACTTCAGCGAATCAGCAGTTCAAGGAACAATCCACAGTAATTCATGGGGCACCATATAAGGAAAAACTACAAGTTTTCGGTCCAACAACTTTATATGAGATATAAATAAAGTATTTGTATTAAGTAAGTGAAAATTATAAACTAGCTTGCCTCGACTACGAATTATAGGAGTGAGTTAAAACTTCACAGAATAGTTTGTTCACTGACCGTGACGGAGTCCTCACTCCGTGCTCACTCCTCACTATAAAACCATACATAGTGCAAAGAAACTGTGGCAATACGGGTTAATATCAGATATCATCAGAAGAATGACGGTTAACCTGTAACTTTAGTTGTCCTAGCCGAAATTACGATATGTGGGTTGAACGTAGGCAGCAAACATATTCCATTTATTGTGATTTTGCTACATTCCATATACTAATTATTGCTATAGATACCGTAGATAATATATATTATATTATAGGTAGTAGATACACGCAAGGCAAATGTCTAATCCCTTGCACCCTTGCGATTTTTGTGATTTTTCTACAAAAAAAATTGGTCCTGAACCTTTGACCAATATTTTCCTATGGCCGAACGGCATAAGTGGATAAAGCAGTAGATAAACCAATGACCACATATTTTTTTTATCAATGTCTGTGGCTTATGTATTAGTTCTTGTTTTGTACCTTTATTTTATGCTCTTTGATGGAAGATGGGATGCTTATATGGTAGGGTATATTCAATATGTATATTAATTGTACTTATATGAATTCATAACAAAAATAGTTTTAAAAATTCTGACAATATTTTTATTTTGGCCATGACAATAATTGTATCGCTCTAACAAGAGTTTCTTCAGATAGAGTATAAAACTACTAACACTGACGTGATTTTCCACAGATACCAAAACCCTGAACACTATCGAAAACCACGAGCGACAAACCAAAGGACGGGCTATTTGGGATAGGCCCTTTGTCACTATTCATACTATTTCTGCGTTTGTTAATTTCTCAACTTTCAAAGGCATTATTCAGTTGCCTACAGTTGGAATTGATATAATGTTGGAACTTTCTCTATTAATTTGAAAGGTCGAAGATCTGCGAAGGGTTTCTTTTAATTTACGTTTGCTGATCATTTTATCAACTAGGCCTGTACAATATCCATTACCCACAGCTATATCTTTGATTAACGACTTCTCTTTTTCAAATATCTCCTTATTAAGACCCATTTTGTGTTGAACGTAATGGTTAGAGCCATTTGGTATATATCTATGAGTATTGGTATATCGGTATATATCAAATTCTCACTTATTTTCCGCATTCCGTATTTCATATGTAAATTTAAATGAAGAGAATCTATTGTTCAATTTATTAACAGTCGTCCATGTTAGCTACTTTAGTATCAAAAACTACAAAAATATCATCAACTCAGCCAAACTCTAGGGAAATACTCGAGATCTTCTTTTGCTTCAACTTCAAATCTACTCATGAATAGACTGGCAATAAAAGGTGACAAAGAGTTAACCATTGCTGTCCCTTCATGTTGCTCGAAAAAATTATTATTGAATTGAAAACAATTTGTTTCATGCAAAGTTTGGTGAGTTTAATGTATTCATCTATTACTACTTCACTAAGAGTGTTTGATTCGAGTAAATCCTTGTGATAGTCCAGGGTCTGTGAAATCGGTACACTTGGAAACAATGAACATACGTCAAAGGAGATCAGAAATTCACCCTCCTGCAGCTGAATATTATTGACCTTGTTTATAAAATCATTGGAATTAATTACCGAAAATTTAGGCTGTGCGATGATGCCAACTTGGTTAGCGAAACGCGCGTCGAGTATAGTGTTCAGTGTTTTGATGTCTGTGCAAAACTACGTCAGTATCAGTTTCACATCAAAGATTTCAACCCTCTTCAGGATAAAACTACTAATTCAAATTATTACAATTACTTAAATATATGTTGGTAATGATATTTGAAGGTATTATTCTATAAAGGGAGGGCCAAATTGAATTAATGAAATACATACTAAGAAGTTTAACTTGGATAGCGATAGATATATTACCTCAAATATAATTAAAAGTGAATTTAAACACCATTCTAAGATTAAAGAGTTTAACACAAAAGGATGTTTAATAGCCAAGTCAATAAAACAAAAATCTATTGAACATAAAATCATCTTTACATGAGCTGATAAAGGTAAAACAGTTGTAGTAATTTACAAAGATGAATACCTATACTAACCAAAAAATCTAACCAAAGAATCTAACCAAAAACCTAGATCTAACCAAAAAATATCAAAACTAAATGAAAAGCTCTAATTAAAGATACCTTCGGTATAATAGATATCAATATTTTTTTTTGTTTTTTGATATGGATTGGCAAGTAAAAATTGTATATGAGTACCACCATTCCTCTGTTTTTTTGTATTTTTAGGTTGTTGTGAATAGAAAAATAAAGCCATTTATTATTATTATTTTTTACCAGTAGTAGAAAACAGATACCGCTGTTTGCTACTATTTCGGTGATTTTGTTTTCACTAGTCGGCGCCAATAATAGTGGCTTAACTCTTTAGGGATAAATCACTCAATCCTTCATTTCCCGCTGGCGCGGCGCTTGAATACGCATACCAAACACATTGTATATGTTAACGTCATGTACGGTTGAGAAAAGGCATAAACATGTTGACTACCGGCCTGTATCACTGCAATGCGGCCACCCAAATTTGTCAAATATCATTAAGTAAAGACGAGAAAAATGTATAAAGCGTAATTAAACTGTCAATAATGGGCCAGGCGACAGCTTTTCTCTTACAAGAACGTGGTAACTTCGAAACAGGAATTTGGAATTATGTTTATTTATTTACACTGCTTTCCTAGTATCTTCTGTTTGGCGCTTTCGGCATCTTATCTAGCTGTTAGTGCTATGTTGGCGGCTCGACATGTTCCCAGCCAACTAAGGGTGACTTCCAAGAATCAGGGTTGAGCCTTCCCGAAGTTTACTAACATAAATATGTCTCTGGCGGCGTCCGTATAAGTTTTACCTTGCGTTCCATCACCACTTAAAGGCATTGATATTTACAGGCATACTTGAAAATTTCAAAACGCTTATTTTACGAAAATACTTACATAAATAATCCGACATTGAACTGTATGGAAATTTCCAAAAATTTTTTGCAGTCCCTTAGAACAGTTAAAATGTAGAGGCAAAAAGTTGATATTATTATTATTACAATATTATTATTTTTTCACTACCTTAATTATGCTGCTTATCTGTTTCGGAGGATTTTCATTAGTTGTGGCTGCCTTTCTTTATTTCTCAATAATTAATTGGCTCTCTTGAGAATTATTTGAACGTCTTCAGAACGAGGCATACAACTCGTTTGGGACAGAGTGTTCCTCAGGCCAAAGACGAGAGAATACCGGGGAATGATATATATTTAATTTAAGAGATAGACAAATAAACATTTTGATAACAATTTTATGAATGAAGGAATCACTTTAGAATGGGATGTTTCCTGAATACGAACTTACTTTTCAAGGATTATTACAATTTCCTTGTATATGGAAACGTGAAGGTAATAAAGATCTACGATAATTCTTGACTTTGCCATGAATGGCTAAAACATGTTGACAAAAGCGCTCAATGAGAGAACGGGTCTTATTAAATTAAACTATGCTGATGGCAGATCATATGGGGATTTTCCCAGTCGAGGAACAGTGAGTACCTAGTGAAGGAACAAATATGTATAATTTTAGTGATATTAAATTCATATTATTTTAAAACTCCCCCGTCATCTCAATACATAACCTAAATGTTTATATTTTAGTTCTGTAATCGGCAGCATTTAAGTCATACAATTTTTATAATACCTTGGTCCATTTCTGAGCTTGTTAGTGATAGTGTGTGGGTGATAGGAAAAATTAAGGTTAGATTAGGAACTAACTTTTTTGTTATGTTTATTTATTGGATTAACGGAATGTTCCTTCACTGGATATAATCCTATATATTTATAATTATTTTCTTTAAGTATAAGTAAGGTGAGTTGGGGCAAACCCGAACGCATTTTCGATTAATTGAATTGTCAAAGTACAACATAGACAAAGAAAAAGTAAATTAAATTGCACTTCACAAATAGCATTTTTAGCATTTAAACAAAATACGTACGGAAGTGATATATGATTTTAAAGTGATTTAGCTCGTTAAAGAATATTTGTAGTACACGTTTCCGAACTTGACCCGGTATTGGGGAAAGATCGGATATAATCTTGGAATTTCATACAACTCTTTATAAATAGATGTGGGGCAAGATCATAAAGCCCCTATAAGCATTTGCGTACCATTTCCAATAAATAAATAAATGTAGTATTTTACACTTGTTTGTTATTTGGATATATTCGAACTTGCCCCGCATATTAAACTAAAAGTTTGAAATTAAATAAGTGAATATTAAATCCGCAAAATTCTACATCAAACTTGCACAAAATGTTATCATATACAATTGCGTCAATATCTTCTATCGCAGGCCAAAAGAATTTATTGCTCAACTTATTGACGTGGAGAAATTTTACAACACGTTCACATCTGTCTTTGTACATGTCTGTAATTTGTCCTGCACAATACTTTATGGTTTTATTGGTGTAGTATTTAACTAACACCCAGTCGTGTAATTTAATATTTTCAAGATATTC
>CAXKVY010009621.1:0-21980 GCA_964058915.1 Tetropium fuscum
ATATGTATATCAACTTTAGTTGATGATAACATCAAGATACAAAATAAGTCACGTTCTGGTAAATAAATCATTTTTGTATTCTCTTTTTTCCTGCGCAAAGATGTAACAAGCTGTACCACTGTATATTTTTCAAAGTTGTCCTGTAAATGGAATGCATTTCTTATTTCTGTTGGGCCATAAATAATAATTATTATTAATATTTAAAAAAATATAGTCAGTAGCACTTACCAAAACATTGGTATAAGAACGCGATGCTACCATAATTTTGGATGTAATTATATACAAACTCCAAATTATGTATCTTATGGTTATAACACCTATCACCAAAACCGCAAACCTAACAGAATGACCTAGATGAAGCCTGCGCTGCCTGCGGAGTTGGAAGAAAAGATCGACATTTAGTCTAGTCATCGACATCAACTACGTCAGGCTTATTGGCGCGTATTAGCCTGATGGTGGGGAGTAGTTCCAATAGATTCGGCACCGGTCATTGGTCATTCTCCACAACGGACTCAATGTCCCCAATGAGTATAAGGCAAGTGGTCTGTCGTGTGTCGTATATACCGTACGAGTGGCGAATATGGTAGTACAGCACTCGTAACGCCAGATTATGCCGATGGATATACGCCGAGACCGTATAAGCACCACGTGCTGATAATTGATAATAAGGATATTATCAATTGCATAACGGATACCTATCCATGACGCCGCTACAGTAAGCGAGTGTGTTATGCCGTCTTGGCAAGCCATGATATACCCCTCAGTTTCAGACTTCAGCCCAGCCGATCATCTTTATCATTGTCACTATCATTACTATTATTATTATTCGCCGTCCTTTTTCCGGTCAGGCCTCGTCAAGCCCCCGACTCCATTAAGAAGAGGCGTCGGTGGTGTTTACGAGAGACCACTCTTCACGGCCGTGAAGTGAGTTGTCACTAGATACTATTATTATTATTATTAATACAGTTCAAGGGGTGAACTCCTAAATGAAAATCCTGATTGCGCCACTGGTTGTTCCTCATATTTGCGATACGTGATTATCTATATTTTTAGATAGTTTCATTTGCTAGGACTACGCCAACGAAAACCACATGTTCGTGCTTGTGTTGAAAAGCACCAGGAAAATTCAAAACCGAAACGTCGGGAAAGCCGAGAATTTGGGATTAGTAATAAATATAATATAAAAAAATATAATAAAAAATCAAGTCTAAAATCTTATAAATATTCATCAGTGTGGTGTGGATTTTATATTTCATTCATAATCATACGACTGATAACCTCTTATCCCATTTTAAATTTGCTAACGTCAAATTTATATATACAATATTTTAGTCAATGAAAGTAGGTTAATAGTAAATAATCTATGAAATACTGACTACTACTATCATATATTGTCAAATGCGAAACCCTTACTGCTGCCAGGCCTCAACAACAATGATAATTTCAGCCGAACATGCAAATATTTTCAGTTTCTCCTACAGACATGTGCACACATGAGAACAAAACATCACTCTCTATATACGTGAGTATTATGTATTATGAATATTTCTTCGTTCATTCATTAGTCCCCCACAAAGAACACTTCCCCCTCCAGTGGGGAGTTCTTCATTCATACTGTACAAGCCGCCGCGGTCGTCTATCGCAGCCGCGGCGATGCCAAGTTGTGGCGGACTTCTCCAAATCAAGGATTTCCTTGCTAAGGGCCTAAAACCCTAATATCAAGGGAAAGCCGCAAAGTAACAACACAAATCAATTTAGTCAAAATGCACATTTATCACTTCTCATCAATAATATACTGAAAATTTTACCCTGAAGAGCTATATATTTTATGTTTCCTTCAAACACCACGACATTCATGTACATATTAATATTGTTTTGAGGTATCGTGCAGTTATTTTAAAGCATAATATTCTCGAAAAGTTTTCTCTGCAGTATTGTTCCAGTTAAATGTAGCTGCGATGTCGTTATTACAGGTTATGAACTATAGGGGCCCTTATACTGAGCCTTATGGAACTACACAGGACTGGCTGGATATAAATGTCTGTATCTGAAACAATGAACCGAGTAAACTTACCGAGTAAACTTAAACAACTCTAAAATTTTGTTGATTGAAAATGACAAAGGTCTTTCTATTATTTAAGAAAAGGAGCAGGAGCACACATGATAATATTAAACGTTTGACTTAGAATATGTATCGCCATTTTAACTTGACATGTAAATAAGACAAAAAAGGTACATTGTCATAGGTACATAGTGCGCCAGGTTCTCGCTGGGAACAGTTAGTGGTGATTTATACGGAGTGGACCAGAAACGCGAGGCGAGATTAAATGGTATTAACATGCCTACGGTATATTGTTCAGGAGATGGTTGCACAACAAAGCGTGGATTATTATCATTTTTCCGGTGTACAAAAGATGAAGCTAAGTGAAGCTTACATTTGTTTTAATTATTATATTTTCCGAGAAACTCAATCAATATTACTCATTTGTTTTTTCTGAATATGCTATAATTAACAGAAGATAATTTGATTTTTTTCAAGATTTGTTTAGATATTTCACTAATTATAATTAAGTTAAACTAATTTAATTTAAAATAAACTAATTTAAATATTTATATTGAAATTTGTATACTCACATACATTTTTTTTCTGTTATTTACGAATTACTCCTTCGTCAAAGATATATGTAACTTTTGAAAGTTAAATAGCAGTTTCAACGTTTATGTTGCGCCTAAGTCGTAATCAACAATGGAAATATATTTTAAAACGTTTAAAAAGTGTAGGTTGTAAAGATTTCTCTCCTTGATTCACGGGCATCAATTAGCAGCTTTTTATTAGGATGCGATAGTACCGAATATTAATAAACAACTTGCAAAAAATATCGCCAATTATCGTAAATTACATCTCATATATCAGTGCCTAATTGGCTTTTTTAAAATATTTAATTGCCATGTTCTGGCATACAATTAGCAAATAATAATTGTTAAAAGTATTGCGGAATATGATTAACAAAATTACAGTTTCCAACAGCGGAAAATTACCACACGCAAACAATATAGTGCTATTTTACACTGTATTCTTTAATTATTAAAGTTCAGAAACCATAATAATAACAAGGGAAGCGTTTGCACTAATAGCTATTCTTGGATCTTGGAAGATAAGGAATATATGCACTTTTTAAACTCATTTCTAGTTTGAAAATATTTAAATTTTTATTTATCTGTTTACATAATACAACTTTCTTGAGTTTGATTAGTGATTACTGTGTCCAGTACGTCGCACTCAGTGGCGAAGCAAGGAGGCCCGTCTCGTCTGCAGGAAAATTATTTGGGACACCAAACCACATTAGAAACAGTTTAATGGAAGAAAATGTATTATTCGAAAACAAACAAAATATGGGCTTTACTTTATAATAAATATGACAAGAAAAAACAGTAGAAATTCTAAACTACGTTAAAAAAATAAGAGGAATTAATAAGCTAATTAATAAAATATTTTACTTAATAACAAATAAACAAATTAAATATAAATAAACTATCATGACCATCAAGTTTCAAAACCTACAACAAAACTAAATATTCTGAAATATGGAACAAAAATCTTATAAAATGTTTCTTTTGTGCCTTCGCCCCGGTTAGTCGGGAGGACTTGCTGATGTTGCAACATCAAACATCACTATCACCAGGAATTGTCACATTCTGTTGGTATCTAATAGGCCAGTCACTGAGGACTTTCAAACTTAATTGTTCGAACAAAACTCCAAAAATATGGCAAAATTTACTAAATTTTCAAAATTAGTATAGTTTCGGTTAGAAAAGGGGTTGAAAACTTGGGATATTATTTACAAAGTTCTGAAGATAGCCACTAAACAAGATATAATCACTTAACATGTTACACGATTCTTGGGACATTTTTCCTAAGACTAATAATTTTCCTAACATAATGTTTTATAATTTTTAATTTTGTGGACGACCTTTCACATGTGGCTGCGGAAACAGGTAGCGTCAGAAAAAAAAATAATGTCCCATATAATTCAGAAAAATTATTTTTGAAGTACTGATTATTTGTTTATTGGAACTTCTGCAAAATATTTTACTGATTTTTTTTCATCAAGGTCATATTTTACAAATAATGCGACCGTCGACCAGTAATAGAATAGACAAGTGAATTTTTCTAACAAAACTTGTAATAAACTGTAATAATTACATTAACTTTCAATAAGTCCTCACGTGTTTGGAAGTCTACCGGTTATAAATGCATTTTCTATATACCTACTCTATCTATCTATCCACCGCTTTTGGAATATATTTTTGAATGAAGGTCGCGGGCCCTCTTATAGACTTGCTATGCGAGAGCTACACCACTGGTCACTCTTGAGAGAGTACTTGGCAATCCTGATCGTAGACAGTTTATACAATCAGTCCATATAACTTTTAGTTTCGTTAACCATAGATTTAAGTTTCATTTAATATTGTCGCAAATTGATTTGTTAAAAATAATATTGACAATGGCAATATTTGCTAGCATGGTTCTCTTTGAATCCCCATGGGTTAACTAATATTGGTTTTATATAAATATACTTGAATTCTTGTTGAAATTCCTTACCTATTTTATTTGCTGATACGTGATGCCTTTTAGTAAGAAATTATGGCTATTCTTGAAACCGGATATCAACAGAAAACATATGTTTGTCTTATTATGTTAGAAGAATTGAAAAAAATCTCACTACATTATGCAATTACATAGGATATCACAGATATATATCTAATACGGTATTCCAATAAGAAATACCTTATTCAACTATAAGTAATTAATACTGATCTTTTGTGTACTAAATATACCAATCCTTTGTCCCATAAAGGGAATATTTGGGATAGTCTCTATATAACATATGTTAAATGGGATTGGAGTCGGGAGGACTTGCTGATGATGCAGCATCAGCATCACCAGGAATTTCACATTCTTGTTGGTAGCTAATGGTTCAGGATCCTGGGAGATAATGGACGTATATCAGGAAAATGATGATATGATCAACATCAATGATTCCATTTGTATGATATGTCTTGGAATTAAGTTAGTAGATTTCGGTAGTTCTCTTTTTACAAAAATGATTTACAGAAATGCATTAGAGTGCTATAATTTTCTATCCGAAATTACGATTCCGATTTACGAAGACATTCTGCGTGATAATTACTAGATAATCTATGAGAAGAGAATATATTAGAGATATGTATGTAACAACGGGAGTTAAAATTTAAAACATATACCAGATACAGTGTACGATGTCTTGCAGTCATAGAACGTGCTAGAACTACAACTACATACACTTACGAGTAGATATAATCTATTGTTCAATCAAAAGGGGAAAAGAATACATGATTGTGGAATAGCCGAATGGCTATTTATATAACCAGCTGGGAAACATGTTGGTATATATTCTTAAGTGAAACTGTTGTGGACATCGTTAATGACAAAAATTTGGTTGAATCAATAGTATATAGGTCTACTATGGAGTTGTTATTTGTAGCTTGGGACAATATTACTAATATTATTCAGATAATTGAAGGAGATACATAAGAGATTGTAAGAGACTTTGTCCCAGAAAAACCAATTCAAACAATTCCAGTCAACAGTAGGGATCATTACCCGGCAACCTGGATAACCTCATCAAATTACACAGCTTTTTGGGGAAACACGATATCCAGGACTATGATCATATCGTCATTTTCTCAAAGTATGAAGCCTGTCTAGTTGAAATAGTAATAATATATGTTTTGGCGATTTGTGATGTTAAAAGGGTGATAAACTATTTTTTAAACTTGTGAATTGTGATAAAAAGGCACATAATCTTTCTATTCTTACCTTAAGTCAAAATCTCAGCGATTTAATCTAAAGTTAATAACAATAATGATAATTAGTCATAATAATAATTGGGTGTCTTAATTTATTTAGTAGGTAATATTTCTTTCTAAACTTATGACGAAGAATACAAACAGTAAAATGTACAAAATTAAAACTTACAGTACATATAAAGCATAGTTGTCACTAACTAGGCAGATGAAGAAATATTGCATTACATTTTTTTAGACCAGAGGGACACTGAATGATTTTTTAAATCTTGAGACAAACCCTATTTATCCATAATTGACACAAGCCTTAAATATAATTTCAGTACTAAAATCTAAAACTTATTTTTCTACGAGCGTGTCCCACATTGAAATTAGAAAAAGTATCATGTTCGATATTCGTTTTGTGCTTTATAAGGAGGTACATAAAAAGTGGTACATTCTCGAGTTTGGCATATGTGCGTTAAAGTTTTAAGATTATCTTTATTCTTTTATTGGTTCACATTAACCGCTACAAAATAAAGTTGCCTAAGTTCTGAAATTTAGCAAATCTGCGAGGTTGTTCTCCTGGAAGTGATATGTTTCTGTATAGTAGAATTTCTGGAAACCTCATGAAGTATATATGATATCATATTGAAGATGACTGTAGACCAATGAATAACAAATTATTCATTCAAATCATCTAAAATATTCCTAGGAGATCTCAATCTATACAAGAGCAACCTTCTCTTCACAACAATTGAGCATCATTTTATTTTTTCAGCAGAATAAATAGGTAATATATTCCTTGATTGTGGATAAGTAATTAATCACACAAGATTATTAAATGCAGATAAACGTTTATAAAGCATTGTGAATGGTCAATACTAAATACATTATAATACAATAATTATTTTGTGACATGCTATGTATTTTACATCGATGATTGCCCATCACACATTTCTAGTAATTTACAATTCTATACATTGGTATCTCGATTGGTACGTAGAAACCAATAAACGAACTCCTGTTGTTAGGTATTTATTTCCACAAAAGGGAAAAAGTCGAAAGTCATGTTACTGTTATACAAGAATACATCCAGAGGGTGGGACACAGGTATTCTTTGAACCGTTTTGAAAAAGCCGCTCATTTTTTATTTCCAAGGCGTTATATAGCTGCCATCATTATTTATGCTGTCTAAAAATATCTTCCTCTTTTATAGGGCCCAGATATTTCTAGAGAACCTATACTTATATCATCTTGATGCTACTGGCAATCAGAAACACAAGATAAACCCCACAATATATATATATATATATATATATATATATATATATATATATATATATATATATATATATATATATATATATATATATATATATATTGAAATTATGTCCTGGTATAAAGCAACCAAATCAGTTAATCCAGTAGCCATTGATCTGCTTTATGTCGATATAGTAATAAAATTAACGACAATGGCAATAGTGTAGATCAAATATTTAATTGCAAATATGGTTCTCTTTGTTTCACAGAAAAGCTTTGGCATACTTTGGCAATGTTATCTAAAGTGTTGTGAGGAAAACCTATAAATAATACAGTATCAGCTCGTGTCGCGACAACTTTAATGTAATATTACAGTTATGGTGATTTAATTATAAATATGGTTCTGCGAAGTGCTCGAATATTTCTCCTAAAACAGCTATAAACCTCGAGAAATCAATTTAGTACTATAAACAGTAATAGGTGTGTAAATTAATCATATTTAAAACTGAGTTGGGGTACCCCATACTTTGTACAATTGTATAAAGTGTATCACATAGAAACTGGGCCATACTTATAAATTGATGACAAATTTATCATGACCGATGAAACGGAAATTAATGTGAGTTAATTAAAATGGTCGTCTGATTTGCCAATCTATTCGTATACCATATACATATGATTTGATTGATTCATATACCATCCTCTACTTGCATATAATCTGCAGATATGATTGTAATAACAAATTTTATGTTATGTTCCTGCAGATCCTGTAGCAGTAATCTTAGATAGTCCAGCTGTTACGGATGAAATAGCGACCTAAAATGAACCTTTGACAAATGTGCGAGTTTTTTGTCGTAGAACACGATTTTGAGATTTTGGGGATTTTGGGGGATTTTTTAGAGAAGGTGTCTATGTTGACCAAAACTGTGTAAAAAACGTCAGCTTGATCGGTCAAATAATTCTCGAGTAATTAAGAATAACATTCTTTTGCAATCCTTAATTGACAATAGAATGCAGATGATTCTGCGAACGAACCTTGAGAATTCTGTGATTTTATTTGCTGTGTCATTAATGGATGGTAAAAACAGCAGGTGCCCGAGGAGCGAACCGTGTGGTACACCACATAACACACATACCATATATCAGACATGGTGACAATGGTGTCCATTTAATATTACTTTTTTTAACGATATATTTTTTAGAGTACCTACATAAAACTGCGAGCCGTTCACAAATATATCGAATGTGTAACTTGTATAATTTATTCAACTTGTAATATGTTTTTCTTGTCACTTCCTAAGAAAATGTGATGATGATGATGATGATGTGAATATGTTTGAAAATGATTATCGTTGATTTTCGTATGTATTTCGTATGTTATTTCCTGTGTTTATTATTTATGTTTGTCTACTTGCATCTGTGTTATGTTCCTTCAGAATATTTTTTAATCTGTAAATGGATTTCTTATTTTTCGGTTCAGTAGAAAAGTCTATCAAGTATATTATTAGATAGTTCAACAATTCACTACACAACACTACACAATTCACCTTGATACATAAATATAGCTTGCTCATAAGGAATTCATGATCAAGAAGTTGAAAGGCATTGCTTAATCCTTTATTTAATAGTGTTTCGAGAAATTTAGTTAAAGGTTTTAAAAATTTCGTAATGTCAATATTCTTTTTCACTGACAATGTTGTTCTTATTAATTAGTGAAGACTAGATTTTTGTCCAAAATAGGCTAATAGAACTGCCTCAGTGATAACAGTTACTCCGCTTTGATGACTCCATTAATAAGTGATACGCTTTCTCATTTATATATAGCAATCATATAGCAATAATGATTGAATCGCAATTTTTGCTGATTCTTCTATATCATCTTCCATATTACCGTTGATAGCAGAAGATTCAGGAATTTTTCATAAATCACTGACACAATAATATTAACGAAAACTTAATAAACAAACTTGTTTCTATATCATCATTACCTCGGGATTCTTGAATCACATTTTTGAAATTCACAATTTTCAAAAAAAAAATACATAGATATAGTTTGTTATTTGAGTTATTTTCAAAACACTGTTAAAAAATCATGTATGTAACTCGTACAAAAAGTGTCCTTTCCGCTTATGTCGTATTTTTCTTTGAAGTCGTCCTTTGTATCAACTACTACCAGTGGAGATTGTGGAATTCTTTCGATTTCCAGGTTTTCCTTGTCAAGGCATTTTATTTTAATTCAGTCACTTAGAATCACTACTCTAATTTACTATATTTTCACCTTCCTCACTGTCCTACAGGTTTCGAAAGGCTTTGGAACTACACTGTATTTTGTTTTAGAGATTGACACTTACCTTACAGAAGAAAGGTTTGACACGGGTAACACCTATTAATTCCGAGACTATTATCTTCGACAACAACGATAACGGTTCTTTCGGCCATCACAAAGGACGTCAACAAACAATAAGATATAACTAAATATAAATTTGCATTCTAATTAGCATGTTAATTTAAATTATCTGTGAGTTATCGCCGACTTCGGCCAACACTGGATGTATAAAATTTTACCCATAGGTGCCCCTACAGGCAGGCCCCTGATAACAGCTAACCCGCATAATAATGCTAGTGTACAATAATAAATTTCAATTTTGACATGAGATTCGTATACATTGATAAAATACACAAATGGGGAAACAATCGCTTTATAACTATTTTACTGTAGTGCATAGAGAAAACAATTAAGGCATTCGTTCGACTTCATTCCAGGCTGAGCAAATAGGAATCAGGGCGTTATAGGGGAAGTTATTTTCATGATGGCACACTTCTCTACCGGTTATTCTCACTAATTGGAAATATCACATCTGAATATTATGTCTTATAATCTCATGTAATAATAATATATCTCATAATCAAATAAAAAAATGCCGAGTTTTAATTTTCTTGTCCATCGCTTATTAAGCTTCCCTCTCAGTAATGAGAGGTTTGACAAAGAAAAACTATTAATTAAGGATATAGATGTGAGTATGGTATATATCACATAGTTGGAAAAATAATTTAAGAACACTCTTTGTAATTCTACGTCCTTTCAATATGATATAGAGAATCCAAAATATGTTTCCATCGCATACGAGCCCCGGTTTACTCCTGCTGTGGGAAGGGTGCCATCTGGTAATAAATTACAACAACTTTTATTAGGGAATCCAAAGTATAAGAATATAAAAGGATAACAAATGAAAGATCAGGGATTCACGAAATTAGTTGTAATGATTGCAATGAAAAATATGTTGGGCAAACGAGACGGTCAGCTAATACAAGGGGTTTAAAAAGCATATGACTCAACTAAAATATGGAAGACAGACAAGTTTAGTAATGCCCAACATAATTTTAATAACAATCATAAAATAGATATTGGCAACTTAGATTAGTTAGAAATGGAACCAATAACAGGCAGTTGGATGCATTTGAAACCACAGAAATTTGAAAAAGTAAAATAGTATGAATAGTGACAAAGGAACTATCCCGTATAGGCCGATCTACGCGTTACTTGACAACAGTTTGTTTAACCGTGACTATCTTCATCGCGGTTCAGTGAACTATGAAAATAATTGAGGTACAAAGAGGATGTTTCTTAGTTTAAAATTTATTTTAATCGTCTCCGGATGATGCCAACTTGGTTGGCGAAACGCGTGTCGAGCGAAGTATAAGTGGTCGTGGAAACTCAGTCGCCGTCGACGCCATCGTCGTCAGTGCTAAATAATATCCAATAAAAAAATCGAATAATATCTTATAGTAAATTACCATACCAAAAGACATAAAAAATATTATTTGCCATGCGTATCCCATCTATTCTATGAGCATTTGCTGAAAGCTCCTTATTATTACTATATATAGCTTCCAAAAAATATTGAAGTATTCAGTATTGTTCTTAGGAAAATGGAAGCTCCACTGTTTTTAAGGTAGCCAAATTGATATTTTGACGGTATTATCTGTTTTGGCAGGGTTAGATAAAGATCGTTTCTTCTACTATTAGAGCATGCACCTGGTAATAAAACTAACCTAACACAGGGTGTATTATGGGCCTTAACTAATTTTGATACTACGTAAATTTAAAAATTACAATAATTTATTTTAATTTTAAGCTTGCTTGTACAAAGGAAACGTAGCAGGGTGCTGAAAATATTTACTTATTGTGTGGTAATAATGTTAACGAAGTGAGTCATGACCTAATCGGCCATAACAATGCGGACGGCCGTAACATACAAAACATGTTCTATCTGCAAAGCTGGCAAAGCATACGTATATACAGTGCAAACTCCTTTCAATTAAGAAAGTAATTGCTTAATTGGGATTATATTTAGACGTTTGAAATAATTTTTAAGAGTCTTAATTGCCGTGGATAAAATAAGACCCAGATGTAAATGTAGACTGCGCTATCCTATCTTTAGATGGACATTGCACATGTCCTCTCCCAGACACATTTTTATTATTGATTGAAATATAGATTTATTTTTATACTTGATCATTCTCTACTTAGTCATTTTCTACTTGCTGTTTCCATTTCACTTTTGGCCTTCCTCTCTCTCCGTTATCCATCGTTGCTGTATGTATGGTTTCTTTGACAAACCTCGAATTTTTCATCCGCAATATGACGGATAATTATTTTTATAATATCTGGTTCTTTCTATAGATCTTAAGGTTCTTTATAGTCTCTTCTTTTGCATATACCTTTAACTTTTTTCCTTCAAAAGTTTAGTATCTGCCTCTCCCATACTCCTAGCTCTTCTATTAAAGCCCATGTCTCAGTAACTACTTCTGGTTTTATAACCATTATAATATATACCCATAACCATTACATATACCTTAAGTTTTTATGTGACAGAACTTTCGACTTTAACACTCTCATCAAGCCTCCTGCACATACCGTTCCTTTCTGTATCTTTGCTTGTATTTAGTCCTCGTATCCTTCATTTTCGTGGAATATGGATCCCAAATATTTGTAAGTTTCTACTCTTTCTATTTGCAGTGTATTCAGCTTAGTGTCCTTTCATTATAAAGTTCATTCTTCCTCTTTTCTGTAATTTTTTTAGTTTACTTCGTCTTTATGGTGTTGATATTTAATATAACGTAATAGGTTTCATTAAGTTTGCTTCTATTAAAACAATTTTAATTGCGTGTATGAATTCTTTTTTGATGCCAGTTTGTATAGTATATAGTAGTGGATAGTATACAGTAGTACGAGGTAGTAATAGTAGTAGTACGTAGTACTACTTAGTAAAATGTGTTCACATCAATTTTTAACGATATCTACTTCCTGGGCAATGGGCAGTGTTGCTTCCAGGGTAAACGTGCAATCTCTTTAGGTTTACGACCACTAAAAGTATCATTATTCAACAGAAATTGTTATCAGCCTTATATATACCTTCAAGTTAGATATATATATATATATATATATATATATATATATATATATATATATATATATATATTATATATATATATATATATATATATATATATATATATATATATATATATATATATATATATATATATATATATATATATATATATATATATATATATATATATATATATATATATATATATATATATATATATATATATATATATATATATATATATATATATATATATATATATATATATATATATATATACTTCAACTATATACCTTCAAGTTAGATACAAAACTACACTACATAAAATATTTTTTAACGGTCACTATATCACTACATAACACTGCAGCACATAACCTAAGATATTACAAATCTCTGTTAGAAAGGCAGCAATCAGTAACATATCGGACATATTCGGCAAATTTCGTTATATATGAACACAGTATGTGGCTTGAGTATCATTGTACTGGTGTCCCCTAAGAGACTGCATTGGGACCTATTTTATTTGACATAAGGTATGTGTCTCTCTTCAAAATAGATAGTAGGTATGGAAACAATAAATACATATGAATTTATTGTTTATTTAGATGATACGGCTATTGTTTATATCAATAGCACTTGGGAATTATTAAAAGGAAAGGTAGACGCTGATAAAAAAAAGAAAACTTTATTTATTGCCTGTGTCCAACCGTCCTTACCCAACCTTGAAAAGATCAAAATAAGTAGTGACTTGGAAATTACCCGTAATGAGCATATAAAATATCTTGACATTTACATTGACAAAAACCTAAAATGGGACAAACAATCAGATTATGTCACAAAGGGAAATCAAATGTTTATCACTATATTTAAAATATTAAGAAATATCCTTGATTTATATGAACTGAAAATCTTATACCATTCTTTGGTTGAGTCACATACCAATTATGGAATATTGACATGGAAAGGGGTTTCAAAAATCGCACTAAAAAGAGTGGAAATTGAGCAAAAAAAAACATTTTAAAAATTATCCACAGAAAAAAATAACATTCATCAAATCTTCTGCACAATCAGTCTAATGTAATGAATTCAAGGCAACTCTTTTTTTGTCCAATGATATACAACAACACAACAACTAATTTACAATAATATAAAAGGAAAAATAGCCAAAAATTACTGAACACAATCATAGGACAAGAAATAGAAACTTTACAAAAGAGTTATACTTACCTTGGACCTAAGTTCTTCAACACTCTACCACCAGAACTAAAGAATTCTTAAATAAAAACAGCTTTCAGTTCCAAGCTTAAGCGATATACACTATCACTCAATGGGATGGCCTACTCAAAACCAAACACTAATAGTTAAAGATAGAAAGTTTTTCTTATTTATAATGAAGATTTCGCCAATATATGGCGTGATAATGAAAGGAGCAAAGTAATATTGCATGTATTATATTTACGCCTATTACAATAATTATTAGTTATTAGCATATAAACTAGATGAAAAAAAAATAAACAAGGAACACTTGTTTGTTTTTTAAGTGTATTTTTAAGGTTGTTATGTATAAAAATGTATTGTCTGTTATTCTACTTATTAATATGTTATACAAATTTATTTTAATTGCTTGAATATTATGTATCTATTAGTTAAAACTCTTTACTTGTGAGTACAAGTAAATACACACACAGGTACTACACCTGAGTGAGTAATGTCATATTTGTATCTTATAGTCTAATATATATAGAAATAAATATATATTTATTTTATTTTATTTAATGTTTCCCATTAACAAATTTTTTAAAAAAATAGAAACTACCTAAAGGCCAATTATTCACTTTTGTTTTATATATTTATTAAAGCGATGAAGCGTTTTATATATTTATTAAAGCTTCCGACAATATTTTAGAAGTATAGTGCTTTCGTTTGATATGCAGACTAATGGAATGCGGTGCTCAGTGGGACGCGCAATTATCCTAATATAGGAAATAAAATAGAAAACTAATCTTATCATTCTCGTAGAACAGAACAGCTGCCCACAACTGCATGGCGGAAAGCGGAAATTAAAGACTGGCTGGAAGAAAGAAACATCGAACACGATTATTCACTGCTTAAAGCTGAATTGTTGACACTGCCAAGGCAACATTTTCCAGCTTTAAAGAAGTATGTAGTGGGTGAAATGGCCAAAACAAGAGGAATGGAGGTAATTCGATTGCCCTCATATCACTGCGAACCGAACCCAATTGAGATTATTTGGGCTCAAATAAAAGGGAAAGTTGCTAGAGAAAATACAACATTTAAGTTAGCTCATGTGAAAAAACTTCTCAATGGTGCAATCAAAGAAGTAAATGCGGCAAACTGGATAAAATATATAGATCATGTGAAGAAGGTGGAATCAAGAATAATAGATACTCCGGTAACTCCCGTTAAACCAGTCATAATAAATGTAAATGAAGACACTAGTGAAAGTGACTTATTTTCAGATAGTGAATAGTGATATGAATTTCTGATGTGAGTTTTTGTGAAGAGTGCTACTAATAAGTGACAGTGAAAAATATCAATGTGAGTGTAACTATATATGCAAATAATAACATATTCCGCAAATTGGTGAGTTAATTTGTTATAAAGTCTTATCGTTTACTAATAATAAGTAACCTAACCACGTTCTATCCTGGCAAGGGGCGCTCTTACCTCCCCGTGGTCCTTGCTGGGCAATAGCAATTTAATTGCATTCTTTTATTTAATTTGTTATCGGCTAAATTGAGCACTAAGTTGTACACGCAGCATGCAAATTTTTTTCAATATATTTTAAATACATTAAAAACTAAATAATTTTTTGGCTTAAAGTTTTGCACATATATGAATATGACATAATAAGACATCTTTTGAAGTCACTTCACCTTGGTTGCACATGATGATACGCCACTGAGCAGGAAAGCCAGTAAATCGTCGGCTTGTTCATGCAGGTGTCTAAGTGAGTGAGAAGGAAAATGGGATTTATATGAGTTGAAGAGGGATAACGACCGATATGGTAAGACGCGGACTGGAGACCCTAGTTCTATTTACAAGAAATTGTGGCGGTATACAATTTTGCACTAAATATCCTTTTGTATTGCATAGTGATGTGATTTACCGCTTCTGCAGTAATTGGTGTATGGGTTTTCTTTGCAAAACGCACAATTTTTTGCTCCAGTTTGTATATCAAACGATATCACTATAACATAGATATAACTAAATTATTATACGTAATGACTAGTGTATTTAAATCACCACAAGTAATATTATATTATGTTTAGCATTGTGCGTATACCTCTATTAAAAATTAATCGTACGTGTTAGCAGGTAAAAGCTATGTAAGTTACAGTAAATGCAACAGTTGGTGATAACGTACGTGTTCTTTGTAGGTTATTCTGACCCATGACATAGAATAATCATTAATAACATAACTAGCAAGAATAAAAATGCGAGTTATTTCTCGGAAAATGTTGTAATGGCATTCTTCCTATAGCTTTGATGAAATCCTTAACGGCCTGGACCAATAACTAGCATTACTCGATGTTTTAGTCAACCCTTGCAATTAAACACGATGTAATATATCTAAATGTTTGTTCTTTATTGACTTTTAACCAACTTCTTGAAGTGTTCAGAATAAACGGTTTGTTCGAAAGCAAATTGACTTTAATTCATAATGCCACAATCTCATAATACCAAATTTCGGGGATAATTCAGATTTGAGCCAGCTTTGGTGTAACCCTATATATTGAGTTTTTGTCTTGAATCGATTAGCATCCTCAATTTTTCTCAACTAAAGTTTTAGTTTTAACAAGATTGTAAGAATCGGTTCACGAGGCCATTAAATTAAAAGTTACCACTACAAGACCAAACAGTGGGATGGTTTAATATTACCCTGTAAATAAAGGAAGTAAGCGGAAAATTCAAAAATCATTTCAAGATATGAGGCATTTATGCCATTTATTGCCCAGGAATTTTTTTTGTTGAAATGGGGCCATACCACTAAGTTTCAGAAATTTTACACTGCTTTATTTACCACCGTGTAGGAACTTCGTGTGAGATACTTAATTATAGCAAAAACAAGGACCAGT
Source organism: Tetropium fuscum (assembly GCA_964058915.1). Lineage (NCBI taxonomy): Eukaryota > Metazoa > Arthropoda > Insecta > Coleoptera > Cerambycidae > Tetropium > Tetropium fuscum. Next base: position 16,586 of record CAXKVY010009621.1, read on the forward strand.
AGATAAAATATTGGACTAAGTAACACTCTAAACAGAACATTGGACTAAGTAACACTTCTGTCACGATCGTTTATAACTTATATCAAAATTGCTTTCCGCTTTAGAACGCTTGTGGAGGATCGTTGTCTAAGTCAAAGCTGCATTCGATATCAGTCAAAGCTGCATTCGATAGGGAGCTAACTTAACTGACATGAGAAACTGCATTTTCCCTCTATATATTTTAACTATTTTACTTGTACATCCTGATATATCTTATTATAATTGTAACCTACTTAATTTACTATTGTATATATATTTTTGTATTTATTTTCTTTATAATTCATACCCTGGAATTAAATTTATATCTGCTGTAGTGTATGAAATAAAATAAAATAAAACATTTTTTATCACTGGTGACTATATTGCTTACTATATTTTCATGAATAATATGAATTTTTTATATATAGAAGGGTAGTCCAAAGTTGAAGAACGACAAAAAGTTGGTGTGGGTCAAATTTTATTATTTAATATTTGAAAACTTCAGGTGGCAAAATATCAAGAAAAAATATAAAGCAAACATATAGGTAGAGTATGCGACATTAGGGCATATTTATTTATGGCCGGTGTAAATTTTCGACCATCTCAATATACCTATCACTTTCGGCTCGAGTCTACTGATAAATCCACCGCTGTGTCATCAGGAAAAATACACCAGCATAAGCTAAATATACATATTATTAGCTATCATGAACCATATTATATAATGTCATTTCTTTACGGTTCGGATGTTTTGATGTTAGATGGACGATTTATAACTTCAGCGAATCAGCAGTTCAAGGAACAATCCACAGTAATTCATGGGGCACCATATAAGGAAAAACTACAAGTTTTCGGTCCAACAACTTTATATGAGATATAAATAAAGTATTTGTATTAAGTAAGTGAAAATTATAAACTAGCTTGCCTCGACTACGAATTATAGGAGTGAGTTAAAACTTCACAGAATAGTTTGTTCACTGACCGTGACGGAGTCCTCACTCCGTGCTCACTCCTCACTATAAAACCATACATAGTGCAAAGAAACTGTGGCAATACGGGTTAATATCAGATATCATCAGAAGAATGACGGTTAACCTGTAACTTTAGTTGTCCTAGCCGAAATTACGATATGTGGGTTGAACGTAGGCAGCAAACATATTCCATTTATTGTGATTTTGCTACATTCCATATACTAATTATTGCTATAGATACCGTAGATAATATATATTATATTATAGGTAGTAGATACACGCAAGGCAAATGTCTAATCCCTTGCACCCTTGCGATTTTTGTGATTTTTCTACAAAAAAAATTGGTCCTGAACCTTTGACCAATATTTTCCTATGGCCGAACGGCATAAGTGGATAAAGCAGTAGATAAACCAATGACCACATATTTTTTTTATCAATGTCTGTGGCTTATGTATTAGTTCTTGTTTTGTACCTTTATTTTATGCTCTTTGATGGAAGATGGGATGCTTATATGGTAGGGTATATTCAATATGTATATTAATTGTACTTATATGAATTCATAACAAAAATAGTTTTAAAAATTCTGACAATATTTTTATTTTGGCCATGACAATAATTGTATCGCTCTAACAAGAGTTTCTTCAGATAGAGTATAAAACTACTAACACTGACGTGATTTTCCACAGATACCAAAACCCTGAACACTATCGAAAACCACGAGCGACAAACCAAAGGACGGGCTATTTGGGATAGGCCCTTTGTCACTATTCATACTATTTCTGCGTTTGTTAATTTCTCAACTTTCAAAGGCATTATTCAGTTGCCTACAGTTGGAATTGATATAATGTTGGAACTTTCTCTATTAATTTGAAAGGTCGAAGATCTGCGAAGGGTTTCTTTTAATTTACGTTTGCTGATCATTTTATCAACTAGGCCTGTACAATATCCATTACCCACAGCTATATCTTTGATTAACGACTTCTCTTTTTCAAATATCTCCTTATTAAGACCCATTTTGTGTTGAACGTAATGGTTAGAGCCATTTGGTATATATCTATGAGTATTGGTATATCGGTATATATCAAATTCTCACTTATTTTCCGCATTCCGTATTTCATATGTAAATTTAAATGAAGAGAATCTATTGTTCAATTTATTAACAGTCGTCCATGTTAGCTACTTTAGTATCAAAAACTACAAAAATATCATCAACTCAGCCAAACTCTAGGGAAATACTCGAGATCTTCTTTTGCTTCAACTTCAAATCTACTCATGAATAGACTGGCAATAAAAGGTGACAAAGAGTTAACCATTGCTGTCCCTTCATGTTGCTCGAAAAAATTATTATTGAATTGAAAACAATTTGTTTCATGCAAAGTTTGGTGAGTTTAATGTATTCATCTATTACTACTTCACTAAGAGTGTTTGATTCGAGTAAATCCTTGTGATAGTCCAGGGTCTGTGAAATCGGTACACTTGGAAACAATGAACATACGTCAAAGGAGATCAGAAATTCACCCTCCTGCAGCTGAATATTATTGACCTTGTTTATAAAATCATTGGAATTAATTACCGAAAATTTAGGCTGTGCGATGATGCCAACTTGGTTAGCGAAACGCGCGTCGAGTATAGTGTTCAGTGTTTTGATGTCTGTGCAAAACTACGTCAGTATCAGTTTCACATCAAAGATTTCAACCCTCTTCAGGATAAAACTACTAATTCAAATTATTACAATTACTTAAATATATGTTGGTAATGATATTTGAAGGTATTATTCTATAAAGGGAGGGCCAAATTGAATTAATGAAATACATACTAAGAAGTTTAACTTGGATAGCGATAGATATATTACCTCAAATATAATTAAAAGTGAATTTAAACACCATTCTAAGATTAAAGAGTTTAACACAAAAGGATGTTTAATAGCCAAGTCAATAAAACAAAAATCTATTGAACATAAAATCATCTTTACATGAGCTGATAAAGGTAAAACAGTTGTAGTAATTTACAAAGATGAATACCTATACTAACCAAAAAATCTAACCAAAGAATCTAACCAAAAACCTAGATCTAACCAAAAAATATCAAAACTAAATGAAAAGCTCTAATTAAAGATACCTTCGGTATAATAGATATCAATATTTTTTTTTGTTTTTTGATATGGATTGGCAAGTAAAAATTGTATATGAGTACCACCATTCCTCTGTTTTTTTGTATTTTTAGGTTGTTGTGAATAGAAAAATAAAGCCATTTATTATTATTATTTTTTACCAGTAGTAGAAAACAGATACCGCTGTTTGCTACTATTTCGGTGATTTTGTTTTCACTAGTCGGCGCCAATAATAGTGGCTTAACTCTTTAGGGATAAATCACTCAATCCTTCATTTCCCGCTGGCGCGGCGCTTGAATACGCATACCAAACACATTGTATATGTTAACGTCATGTACGGTTGAGAAAAGGCATAAACATGTTGACTACCGGCCTGTATCACTGCAATGCGGCCACCCAAATTTGTCAAATATCATTAAGTAAAGACGAGAAAAATGTATAAAGCGTAATTAAACTGTCAATAATGGGCCAGGCGACAGCTTTTCTCTTACAAGAACGTGGTAACTTCGAAACAGGAATTTGGAATTATGTTTATTTATTTACACTGCTTTCCTAGTATCTTCTGTTTGGCGCTTTCGGCATCTTATCTAGCTGTTAGTGCTATGTTGGCGGCTCGACATGTTCCCAGCCAACTAAGGGTGACTTCCAAGAATCAGGGTTGAGCCTTCCCGAAGTTTACTAACATAAATATGTCTCTGGCGGCGTCCGTATAAGTTTTACCTTGCGTTCCATCACCACTTAAAGGCATTGATATTTACAGGCATACTTGAAAATTTCAAAACGCTTATTTTACGAAAATACTTACATAAATAATCCGACATTGAACTGTATGGAAATTTCCAAAAATTTTTTGCAGTCCCTTAGAACAGTTAAAATGTAGAGGCAAAAAGTTGATATTATTATTATTACAATATTATTATTTTTTCACTACCTTAATTATGCTGCTTATCTGTTTCGGAGGATTTTCATTAGTTGTGGCTGCCTTTCTTTATTTCTCAATAATTAATTGGCTCTCTTGAGAATTATTTGAACGTCTTCAGAACGAGGCATACAACTCGTTTGGGACAGAGTGTTCCTCAGGCCAAAGACGAGAGAATACCGGGGAATGATATATATTTAATTTAAGAGATAGACAAATAAACATTTTGATAACAATTTTATGAATGAAGGAATCACTTTAGAATGGGATGTTTCCTGAATACGAACTTACTTTTCAAGGATTATTACAATTTCCTTGTATATGGAAACGTGAAGGTAATAAAGATCTACGATAATTCTTGACTTTGCCATGAATGGCTAAAACATGTTGACAAAAGCGCTCAATGAGAGAACGGGTCTTATTAAATTAAACTATGCTGATGGCAGATCATATGGGGATTTTCCCAGTCGAGGAACAGTGAGTACCTAGTGAAGGAACAAATATGTATAATTTTAGTGATATTAAATTCATATTATTTTAAAACTCCCCCGTCATCTCAATACATAACCTAAATGTTTATATTTTAGTTCTGTAATCGGCAGCATTTAAGTCATACAATTTTTATAATACCTTGGTCCATTTCTGAGCTTGTTAGTGATAGTGTGTGGGTGATAGGAAAAATTAAGGTTAGATTAGGAACTAACTTTTTTGTTATGTTTATTTATTGGATTAACGGAATGTTCCTTCACTGGATATAATCCTATATATTTATAATTATTTTCTTTAAGTATAAGTAAGGTGAGTTGGGGCAAACCCGAACGCATTTTCGATTAATTGAATTGTCAAAGTACAACATAGACAAAGAAAAAGTAAATTAAATTGCACTTCACAAATAGCATTTTTAGCATTTAAACAAAATACGTACGGAAGTGATATATGATTTTAAAGTGATTTAGCTCGTTAAAGAATATTTGTAGTACACGTTTCCGAACTTGACCCGGTATTGGGGAAAGATCGGATATAATCTTGGAATTTCATACAACTCTTTATAAATAGATGTGGGGCAAGATCATAAAGCCCCTATAAGCATTTGCGTACCATTTCCAATAAATAAATAAATGTAGTATTTTACACTTGTTTGTTATTTGGATATATTCGAACTTGCCCCGCATATTAAACTAAAAGTTTGAAATTAAATAAGTGAATATTAAATCCGCAAAATTCTACATCAAACTTGCACAAAATGTTATCATATACAATTGCGTCAATATCTTCTATCGCAGGCCAAAAGAATTTATTGCTCAACTTATTGACGTGGAGAAATTTTACAACACGTTCACATCTGTCTTTGTACATGTCTGTAATTTGTCCTGCACA
>CAXKVY010009622.1:0-26965 GCA_964058915.1 Tetropium fuscum
CAATTTAATCAGGTAAGTTCTAAAACGTTAACGATGCCATGTGATGTACGGTGGGATAGAATCAACATCAAAAATTTCAGCGCCTATATTTTTAGCCGATTTTTATTTTTGGATTTTAAAGGAGCATTTGAAACAATAATTGACACACATTTTCATAAAAAAGCTTGCATATTGTGGAGTGGGGTATTCAGTTTTGAAATGGCTTAAAATCTATTTTAAAGGCTTTAAAACCTAAAATTAAAGGGATGAGTTTTAAAGGGATGAGCAGTTGTTGACACTCCGCATCGTTAGACCAACCCCAGAAGCATATCTCACAGCCCTTAGTTTTGCAGACCACCCTCTGGGGAAATTTGGGACGCAATTAAATGTTAAAAAATTAATTTTTCGCTGTATTCACCCCTTAGTTTCGTTAGACCACCCTTGGAAAAAAAGTAATTGCGATCAAACCAATTCAAAAAAAATATCAATCGAGGCTAACTTCACATGCCGCTCAAAATATAAGGGGATGTGTTTTTGGGGTAGGAAATATTACGGATCGTTTGACTACCTCTCAAAAACGTTTGATCAGCCATTAGTTTTGTTAGGCCACCCTCTCGGACTCAATTTGGGACGCAATTAAATGTCAAAAATTCAGTTTTTGCTGAGGCTCAATATTTATATTTTTATATTTTTTATATTTTTTATATTTTCCACGGGATAGAGCATCGTAAGACTAGGAAAGACCACCCCTTAGTTTCGGTAGAACACCCTTAAAAAAAGTCATTGCGATAAAACATTTTTTTTAAAAATTATAAATCGGGGCTAACGTCACATGTCGCTAAAATGTAAGGGGATATGTGTTTGAGGTTGAAAACATCGTTTGACCACCTCTCAAAACCGTTTGACCACCGTTAATTTTGTCAGGCCACCCTTTCGGAAAATTTGAAGCGCAAATAAATGTCAAAAAATACATTTTTCGGTTTATGATAATGACATCTTATATTTTCTACGGGATAGAGCATCGCAAGACTAGGAAAGACGACACTATGGTTTCGTTAGACCACTCTTAGAAAAAAGTAATTGCGATAAAAGCATTTTTTTTTAAATATCAATCGGGGCTAACTTCACATGTCGCTAAAATACAAGGGGGTGTGTTTTTAGGGTTGAAAACATTACGGATCGTTTGACCACCTCTCAAACACGTTTGACCATCCCTTAGTTTTGTTAGAAAATTTGGGGCGCAATTAAATGTTAAAAAATACATTTTTCGCTGGGGCTATGTCAATGTTTATGATGACATATTATATTTTCCCCAGGACAGACCATTGTAAGACTAGGAGAGTTAAAAAATTATCAATCGGGGCTAACTTCACATGTCGCCAAAATACAAGGGGATGTTTAACGATCAGTAATATTTCCAACCCCAAAACATCCCCTTGTATTTTAGCGACGTAAAGTTAGCCCCGATTGTAATATTTATTAAAAAAACTCTTTTTTCGCAATGAGTTTCGCTTGGTTCGCAATTGGGGCTGCGTGGGTAACCCCAAAAATTTTGTTGATAACTCGAAAACAAAAGGTAGTCAATCCAATCAAACGAATTGGCCACTTCCCCTCCCTGCCCCTCATTTTTCGGAGCCAACTTTATGGACCTTATTTTTTGTTTGCATGGTTTGGGGCCCCACTGTCGGGGATTTGGCTTAAAATAATAACCAAAACCGATATGTTTGCTAAATGTTGCGTTGTTCAAACATTTCATTGCTGAGATAGCGTGTTAACAAAAAAAAAGCGGCGCCCGGACAGGCAGAGAGATAGACGGACGGATTGGACATTTTGAAAGATTTTTTTAAATTTTTATGACGAACACTGCGTGTTCCCAGAAGAAAATTGTCGATTTAAGTATTTACGCCATCAAATGCAATATATAAGCTATTCGATTTATGCAGCTAAGAGTAATGCATATATAGCAGACAAGTACAATAGGCGCAATACCTGGTTTGGATCAACAGAGAACAAACTAATCGACTTGGATATGATAATAAGTATTTGTGGGATTTACGACAACGATTAATTAAAGAATAGACAGATGAAGCCGCGGGTAAGTAGTTAGTTAATTCTGCGGGCTGGCCTGGCATGGCGGGACGTTTCGATCGTGTCTGTATCCGCAGCGTAGGCTGGTGATTCATCGGCAAAGCGGTGTCAAGAGCAGTGTACTAAAACGGCGGTGCCGGAGCTCGATCTTCGTCTGGCGCAGATGCACAGCCACCCCCCGCTATTTGCCGTAGTAGTGCCAAAACTAATGTTGTCTGGAGATAAAAGATTACTACTGGCTGGTTTACTACAGATTTAATAGTGAGCAGTAGTAGTGTCGTGAGCCTATTGTAAATATGTCTCAAATTCAATAATATTTGACAACTAACTGACAATGTCATAAAAATTAATGTTAGATGTATGTATACAGTCGTGAGCAAAGTCTTATAACTACAGATTTAATAGGAAGCAGTAGTAATACTGTCATGAGCAAAACAAATAGGATAACTATTTTTTCTAGTGTAAATCTGTCTCTAATTCAATAATATTTGGTAACTAACTGACAATGTCACAAAATTTAATGTTAGATGTGTACAGTCGTGATCAAAGTATTATAACGTATTTTTGTTAAAATCTAGTTGTGTACATATAACTTTAATTTTTGTGACATTGTCAGTTAGTTGTCAAACTACTCATTAAACATTTAAATAGACAGATTTACATTAGAAAAAAATAGTTCTCCTATTTGTTTTGCTCACGACAGTACCTACACAGCTAGATTTTAGCAAAGATACGTTATGACGTCCTATTTTTTTGCTCGCAACTGTACAAAGAATACATATAGGTACCTACCTACCATATTATTGGTAGCTGATGTGCTATTGGTATCTTTTTTTCGTAAAATGTTAGAGAAAGATGAAATTTGGCAGGATGGTAGACTACGGTGCAAAAAAACAATGAGAAATTGCCCCTTGGGCGGAATGTTTTCCAACTCTTCGAGAGCAGCCACTCGAGAGTTGTCAATTGCGAATAAGCCAATAACGCTCCCTAACGTGCCCCATGTATGCTGTATCGAGTTTAGATCAGGGCTACGTGGAGACCTGGACGTCGAGGCACCCTCGTGGAATATCAATCTCATTCAGATAATTGACAACCGAGGGGTAAACCGCCGGTAAAAATCGTGTACACTTGCTTCCACTTTTAAAAAACTTCTACCGACCTTCCACATACTTCCACGTACTTTCACCTACTTCCACCAAACTTCCGCCTACTTCCACCAAGTTTCCACATACTTCCACCAAAACTTCCACATACCAATTTTCCCTCAACTTTCTCTCGAGCTTTATTTTGAACTACCCTCGGAACCACCATAATAATTTATAATTATTGCTGCATATAGTCTGCAGCACTCGAAAAACCGAAATAATAAAATACGGCGGCCAATTAATTTCGAAAAAATATTACACGGCAACCCTAGGAAAAAAGAGCTTTTGATTGTGTTGATTGTTGTTGTGAGTCGCTGAGTTGATGAGGGATAATCTAGGGTATATGCGGATAGGTAACTAATAGACATCAAATTAAATAAAATGCTTTATTTATATGCATTAAACAGTTTCATTATTATATATACAAAACAAGAAAATAAATATACTAGCTCTAATCCAATTTCAAAAAAAGTAACAAGTCTTTGGTTTCTTTGGTTATAAAAGGAAGTGCTAAAATAAACGAACTTTAATTCAGTCTGCTACTTAATTTAGTTTTCTCTTAATATCTGTGAAACCATTTATGGTTCTGGCTCTCACTTCTGTTAAAGAGGCCCAAAACACCCTGTAATATTATCGGACCATAATATATAATATTTATTTTGTACTTGCTGAATTTCGTAATGTATCGGCCAAATAAAATGGTGTAGATCTTCCTTTAGAAATTTTAATCTGCTTCCCAGGCGTCCACACCGTCGCATCGTCTATATCACTCGAGGTCTGATCATTGTCCGTAAAAGCCGTGTTACGATTGATTTTCACATTCACAAATCGCCGAGGAAATAGCTACGGAACACCCATCTTCAGAATAGCCTTTAATTTATCTCTGCAGGTCACTTAAGGAATATTCTTGGGGCACCAATTTTATACTATCAGTCTTTTCATCCAGTATCACAGACGGATTTCGCGTTGAAAATCTATAATGTGTGTCATAAAATTCATGTCGAGACGAGGACTCAGTTAATATTCCGTTCTTTTGAATGGTATAGCAAGTACACAACCATCCTATTCCCTTTGCTTCTGACTCTACAGAAGTAGTTTTTTTTATTTTACCAGAGCCATTAAAATAGAGAATTCGACCATAAATGTAACGATGAAGTCTGGATTTGTCGCAATCGAGGTCGGAATTTATTTCTTGATTGAGCATTTTACTCCTGGTATTTTGGGAAATGTTGTAGAATATGCACCTGCACTAGTCACCATACGATTCTTCGACATTTCGATCGCAGACTTTTACTTGCTTTATCACATAAGTCTTCTTAATGGATCGGGACTTACTCTTCTGTGCTTAACAACCAACACCATGAACTCTTTTTGACAACAGATATTTTGTCCTTCATAAAAACGCGTACAAATAAATGACCTTTTAACATAAAAGTTACCTCCTTTCCTTCTCTCTGTATCGTATTTCTTCCACGATACTCCCACCAAACTTCTACGCACTTCCACATATTTCCTTCAAACCTCCAGTCGGTTGTACACCTACTTCCACTGGCGGTTTACCTCTCGTTGATAACTTCTGCGACATAACGCCCGGTTTCCCCGTTATAACGAAAAGCAGTTGTTTCATTTTTTATTAAAACAAGGTCTATACTGGCTTGTATTGAAACTCCAGCCCACACCATGAGCTGTGGTTGAAGATGAGGTTTCAAAACCAAATACATACACATTATTTGACGATATGATTATCCCAAGAATATGATACACAGAAGCACCCAAAAATCATGATATGTTTCAATCAATTCATAGTCTAATCATGTCAAGTGTCAAATGTTTTTTTTAAATATCTGGAAATTGAAGTTTATGTGCGTTGGGAGGAGAAAAGGTCTTCTAAACTCGTAGATCACAAAATTTTGAATATCATAGACCCTACTGGTTTCGATTTGTTTGCAAATTACTACTGTGACATGTGAAGTGTATTTACAAGTATTTACAATTTACTTTGGATGTATTCTACTTAATTATACTTTATATTGTGTGCTTTTTTGACTTTTTTTGTTAAAATAATTTGAATCAATATTGTTGTGTACCACTGTACCCCAGTGTTAATCTTGGATTAAAAGAAACCAGTATTTATTTTATAGGTACCCGGGTACGTTATGTAAATAAATGGCTGCATGGGTAATAATACGTACTTATAGGATATGTATATGTATAGGTAGGATGTAGGAGTAGGTATCGCCTGGTATAGGTAAGTGCCTACATAATCATATCGATAAGGACGATAAGAGCGTTGATTGAAGGAGTCTTCAATCAACTATATCTAGCTCAAGTAAGTCATCTACAGCGGATCATGAAGAAAGGATTATGACACATTAACCATTAACCCCAAATGAGGAAAAACAGAACCAGCTGTAGACATAAAGAATCCGACGCATACAAAACTAGATAAAGATATCTACGATTTAATTGACGATATAAAAAAATAACAAGGAGCAAGGATGGGTCCTGGCTCCTTCTACTTGTCCTTTCTCTGCTCTTTATTCTTTTTTAGAAAATATTTACAAAGCTGCCCTGGTATTACGGCGCAGGGCAATAACCTCTAACCACGGATGATCTCATCAGCTGCTGCGGTTTCCTCTTCTTGGGATAATTTGGTAATGGCATACCCTCGGGCATACCTAATACATTTTTACTTATAGATATGATCATCAAAATGCATTTACACGTAACTACACGAGAATAACATAAACATATGAATATTATCGACCTACCTATGTAAGTATCTGTCAAAGCGTCATTGTCAATATATACCTAATAAATGACATAAAATATCATGATCACCCTGTACCCAAAAATATTACCCTTTTATATATAAATAGGTATGTCTGTCAACATACCTATTGTGCAAATACATAATAGACGGGTGAAATTTTAAGTAAGGGAAGCAATTTTTAAAAACATACCTATTCTGCTTACCTATTTCTTACATAGGTACCTATGTCCTTTTACCGCTTTATGCAAATTGTTTAAATCGTAAAAACCAGTGTTATTCCAGAGCCTTTTTCATTTTCAAAAAGTAAACATGACCAACAAAATAATTTACTATCGTTCATAATGTTTTCCCGGATAAAAATGCCCTCGAAAATGCCTAATATAATTTTTCATTCTTGTGGTTAAATTTTTCATAGGCGGTTTTGCCCATCCTTTAGCAATTAATTGAATCTTGTCTGCGAAATTTATTAATGAAAATCCCTTTATTATTAAGACACACACCACACATTCAAGCTGATGGTATTTGCATGTCCATATCCGTATTATTGTTTTCCATTTCGCTGCTTCGCATGAGACACGACGCATCCGACGGACGTATCACACACGGATAGCCGTTAAAACTTAAACTTAAAAAAAAACTACTACTACGATATCTTCCGCTCCTACATAAAGCACGCGACTGGCCAGCCAGGCGTGCCGACTGCCGATTACATTCAGCGGGTGGAAAGGAAAGTTCAATATCCTCTGGACCAAAACAAAGAACCTACTCCAGCGATAGCTTCCGCGCCCGCATAATATAGGCGACTGGCTCAGCCAGCTCGCACCGATGCATTCAGCAGACTATGCATTAGAGAAGCTAGCCGGGCTAGGTTCTATTGGATGTTCTACTACTGTCAAAGTCTACAGATATTAGAATATCTGTAGATGTAGACTTGTAGATGTAGACTTTGCTACTGTGACTCGATCGGAGTCAAAGCAGCATTTGTTATGGGTTAGCGGGAAGCACAACCCTTGCTTCCATGGACTGCACGCCCCTGCATGATAGGTATAAAATATTATTAAGAATGAGAAATGCATAAGTATGAATGTACCTACGTATGGGAATATACCTTCATAAATCATTGATAGGAATAATAGGTAGGTGAGATGGAGATGGTATGATAGGTCTGTATGTATAGATATTATAGATAGGTATTATAATGTATTTAAGTATTTTGTTGTGGGTATTTGAAAAAAACGCAAGAATATGTACCTAACGTATACCTTATAGGTACCTACCTGCATAGGTATAAGTAGGTATGATTGATCAGTAAGTATAAATATGAATCTAATAATAGCTATAATATAGTTATAGTAAGCGGTTTTAGAAATATTTTTAGGTAGGTATGCATGTACGTATATACAGTACCTACATACCTACTTTAATTTCATTATTTAGGCAAGTCCGAGTGGTCATTAAAATGAGACTTACCATTAAATCACAGCTACATTACTTGCACTTCCTAGATCTTGTTTAAAAGTTTTCACAATGATGATTTATCACTTTATTTTATTTGGCCACAAAATAACACGGGACGATAATAAAGACCGACACACGAACGTTCCTGCACAGCGGTCGAAAGTGGACTGAAAATTTTCTAATTAATTACAATTTCCAAACATTCCATTACTACGAGTATTTGTTATTACTATTTAAATACTAAGACACTGTATTCATTTCCTCAAAGGCAAATATTACTTATCAGGTGAAGGGTACCTGCGTATTGTCGTATAATTTACTGCAGTAGTAATTATTACTTAGGTAGGTAGGTATAAACAATTCAGAATTTAACAAAGAAACTTACATGCTTAAGACACAGATCGTTGTAATATTACAACTAGTAACACACAACACACTGATTACATAAAAATGAATTCGTTAATTGTAATTTGGAATGCAAATAATAGAAACAAATAATAAGCAAGTGCTTATAATGATAAAAACCAACCTTTAAATGATGAGGCTACATGACCATTTAGTAAACATTATTTACAATTCAATTACACTACCTACAAACAACATTTTGCATTACTTCTAAACAATTATTTTCGTTACTTGCACTAATTTCGCTATTTTTGACACACGAACAACAAACGACCCTCAAAACGTCAAAATCGCAGAAACTAGTCCCTACCCCCAACCCACGGTGAGCTGTATGCGATTGTGCTGCTAATGAAGAATTATAGAGAACTAAGAACTGCAGGATCGTAATTTGTATTTTTCTGTGATCTGTAGCAGTAAGCAGTACTGGCAGTGTGTAACATTTTTTATTGAAACTACTTCAAAGCGTTGATTGAAGGATTCAAGACATCCACTATGGAGCATAGAAAATATAGTACATAAGTATATTTTTTTATGAAAATGGAGGTAAATTTTGTCTGTAAACTTTGACCATACCAGCGTATGATAGGTATACGCTAACATTACTCTGTGATGGATATCTCTTATGTACCAGTACCGTTGAAAAATACAGTACTAACGTCAGTATATACTAGATATATATTCCTGTGTATATTCTTTGGGTCTACCCTCCATAACATCCACATGTAATTGGTGTTGTGATTCAATTTAAGGCTCATTCACATAGGGCAACGCAGAATTAAGGCAAAAACCGTAAACCAGAATGCGCGAAGAAATTAAGAAACACTAGTACTCACTCACTTAGTACAGAATCACTAGAATTAATGTCAGCGGCGCATGCGCACTCACGAGATCAAGAAAAGGCAGTTGTAATTCCTTTGGCCATAAACTGTGGTTGTATATTGTATATTTTTAGTTTCATGTTTCATATGTTAACTTGGTTGTTTTGAAAGTGAGTATTTGCAATTTGTCTTACAATACCACGAAGGGACCTACCTACGCATAAATTAATTAATTTAAATATACCTACATATTTTATACATGTTTATATTATGATATTATTTTGTTTTAGAAGTAGGTACCTATAAAACAATATATGAGATTCAATTCATAACAAATGTGTGTTCTTTCGGCAGTAGTAATTCTTTTACGCTCTCAATAGAGGCAATCACTAATCACTGGACATTCTGTTCCATATTGCAGGGTAATTAAAAAGTATTTCTGACAATTTTTCGTCTATATTTTCAGACCTCCATACCTTCAGACCTCCTTAAAAATATGTCAAAAACAAAACAATGAAGCATTCAAACCGTCTCTGGTTCAAACATTATTACAGAGCGCGCAAGCGAACAAAGAACGGAAAACCTGTATGGTAAACTTTTAAGTTTTACTTAGGTTAATTCTTACACTAATTCTGCGTTGCCCTATGTGAATGATAGTTAACTTGAACTTTCACGATTAACTACTACTTAGGTACTATTAACTTACTATTTTAATATTACAAGATAAATGCCCTACTAAAATTATTATAAACACTGAAATAGGTACGTTTATACATATATCCTAAAATGAATGAATTGAAATACACACTGTACATAGTCTGCAATACTTATTAGGTATGCCAGTTTTATATATTTTTATTTTAGAATTAAAATTAAACATTAATTAATTATGCAATAATTATACATTAATTACATATATGCCTGCCTGACACCTGTAGTGAAAAATATATAAGTAAGAACCATTAGATCCAACATTTTTGGCGTTTTTTTTATTAACATTAAATTATTTATTTAATTTAATAAAGGAGAAATGAAGAGCATACCTAATATAATCATGCATAATTTTTAATAGGTAATTTTGCTAATAGGTATTGTCTTAAATAAAACAGAAAAATACTTTTGTATTTTTTTATTCATACATATTAAATCCTATATTATTAGCAGCTAATGCAAAAGTTTTTGTGTGTCAGTCGAACACGTAAAAATTTATAGCATACAAAATTGAATGTATGTGAGAAATATGTAAGCCTATACCAATTTGAAAAATAAACAATTAGAACATCTACCTTAGTATTTTTAATACCCCAGGCCAACCCCCAAACAAGAAAGCAATCACATTTTATTGCATAAGTATATAAATTTGACTAGCAATGCGTAATATAACAAAGATACAGTACGAATGTTTTCTTCCAGCTAAAAATAACAGCTGAGGTACTAAAAATCTTTTCTTTTATGACTGCACTACAGTGCACTTTAAAAATAAATAGGCATCATTTATATGATACAAGAGAAACACAGGTTTACATAAACTGTTAGCGCATTCAAATTTATTTTCACAATGCAGTTTTAATTTATGCATTTATACTTTTTATATACCTATGTAAAGGTGGTTCCTCATAACATCTAATGAATAGTACAAAATATACAGTACCCTATATTAAATACACAAAATGGTTAATAGTTTCTGCACCTTGACAGAACTATTTATAATTTAAATTTACAAACATAACAATAATTACCTAGGCATTACAAATGCATTATTTCCAAACCTGTTTAAGAGCTTTTCTCGAGGCAAGATGTTTAGTTATATAAGAAGCTAATATAAGTCCAGTTAAAACTATTACAATCATTAAATGATCAAAGTCTTCTTTGAGTACATCAAATGTTTTAGAAGGTGCCACTCTAGTATAAAATATGTCCAAACCATGAATTAAGACGTGACTAGTACTTTCAAGTCGGGCAGGAGCAACTTCAATACCCCTTATATGACCTAACGTTTGATTGTAATTTATTACAGCTTCAGGAGGGAGCGGTATTTCAGGCATATAAGGAATGCAACTTTCTTCAGGTCCACATGGGATATCATTAAACCTAGGTTGAAGTAATAACCATGGGATTTCAATAACTCCGCCAGTACTCAGCGCTATCAGCAAAAATTTGTTAGTAATTCCTCTTTCCGTTAAAGTCACAGCCATCTTTAAAGGGTTTGCAGGTAATATATATGATTGAGTTTGGACATGAGGCAGCAGACTCACAGCATGAGAACTGAAAACTGTGGTATTACTTTGGATGTGGCCTTCATATAATTCTGCCGAAATAATTTCTGTTCTTCTAAATCTTTCACTGAAGTAAGAATACACCAACCAATTCTCTGAATGCACAAGATGAATAGGTCCTTTAGCGCGTTTATGTGAGGTAGAATAGAGTATTAACCCAGTAACACCATCTACTAAATATATACTTAAAACATGTTTATGAACAGGATCTTCACTTAAAGTCGCTATGGCTATTAAGTTAGGATTTACATATTTATAGTAGACAGATCTATCAGGAAGTACTCTACCTTGAGAATGTACACGTTCATTTGGATGTTTGGCACCTACTACTACCAACTTAGAAGGGTTGACTTTAACCTCCCACATTGGCGTTATCTTGAAGAACTGCTCAGAACTATGACCAAAATTAAAACCTTTAAGTAATCCTCGGTCAGAATCCACAGTATAGATAAATGTACTATTAATATGCTCATAAACTAATGGTCTAGCAATGGTGGGATAAACAAACACTTCATTGTTAGTTGAAAGCACAATAACGGATTTAAGATTATTTTCGTCCTCATATGGCAATAGCATAGCTTGTGCAATTTTATAATCAAGTCTTTGAATTCCATTACTTGGTAAACCAGTGATTGGGTCAAATTGAAATAGGACACCTTTACCTGTAAGGGCATCTTCGGCTAAAAGTAAACATTGAGCAGATAGGGGTGCATATGTTGCAGTTCTTTGAACAAACAAGAGCATATTATCCATGGTCAATGAATCAAAAGATTTTACATTGGGTAAACGATAACTCCAAGCTATAGATCCAGTTAGGGTGTCAATGGCAAATAGTTTTCCTACTCTTGTAGCCACTACTATTATTTTATGTAAGCCAAATTCATCTCTGACCAATCCGTTGTTAGCTAAAAGCTGGCCTCCAAAAAATAAAGTGGATAATTGCTTAATTTGTGTAGTAAGTCGATGTGTAAGCATACTAAGAATACTGTTTGAAGATGTTTTAAATTCATTTTCTATTGAGGCATCCAGTTCAGAAACGGGTAATTCAAAAAATTCTGTGGAAACAATGTTACTTAACGCTTCTTCTCTCGTCCAAGTAATTTTACCTTCTGGCAATTTTACTAACAATACAGCATTATCAGTTGTGCTTAAGAGCAAATCGCAAGCAGACTCTTTGCACTGGCCTGTTAAAATAATAGGTGCTCCTAAACCCACTGGATAATCTAGATCAATTGAAAACTCATCATCCCCTGTTTCAAAGTTTTTAGATTTTACTCTGATCAATTTTTTAGGATTATCTGTAGCTTCAAGTTGATATATCAAATATTTATAATCAGTTGGTATTCCTACCGCATTTGGCATTAAATTAAACGGTTTTACATCAATATGTTCACTTTTAATATTAATCAAGGTGGCTTCATTATTTCTAACTAAAAGTAATGCAGGAACACTTGCCCTAAACTCTATTATTTCTATCAGCCCGGTTCCATCACCTATTAAACTCTGAATGGGTCGAATATTAATTTTACTATTCTCAGATAATAGATCAATATAGTATAATTGTCCAAAATTATCATTAGTTGATATGCAAACAAAGTAAGTATTTGTAAATATGCAATTTGAAATATCTGTAATCCAAGGGGCTGGTATTTTGGTAGTCCTTCCGTAATTTTCTCCATTTTGCAAATTATAAGTCGTCACTTCTAAATGAGACCCAGTCACGGGAATTACATGTATCAGTGTGTCCTTGGAAATTATGAACTTGCTTAGAATTGCCTTTTCCATATATAATACCCACTCAAACAACAGAGTTCCAGAACTAATATCCCAACTACGAACAAACCAGGTGTTTGCTGCACCTGATACTGTAAAGATTTGTTTATCAACATGTAATAACTGTATTTTCTGATCTCTAGGATCCTCTAATAATTGCCTCCATAATATTTGTCCAGTTTTTATATTCAAACCAGCCAAAACATTTTCTTCAGTAGCTACAACCAACTTCTTGGAATCAAAATTAGCATAAGTAACTTTTCCTATAAATGATCTTTTCCAGTCAAATTTTCCTACTTGATCTTCATAAATAGCCAATGTATAATGTACAGTTATTGTTAAGAATAACGATATAATACATATTGATCGAAAATTAGCCATTTTTATATATCAGGCCAAATTAACCTACAATTAAATTTAAATTCTAACCTCATTTACGTCATCATTTTCTTGTCGTTTTCATCTTTGTTTTGTATTGTTGTCTGTCCGAATGTTTTGTGGTTTTTTACTCAGTAGAACCAGGGTAGTATATCTCACCGTAGTATAAATTTGGCCGTAAGCCATGGCATAGCGTAAATAAGAGGACTTTTTAGGGACTTTAGATATCTCCATTTTAATGTAGACATCGTAGTGGCACAACATTTTTATGCTGTGGTAGTGGGCACAACTCATACATAGCGATGCACATGCTTTAACATATAATTCAAATATTTAGTTCATCACACGTTTGCTACAGTGGGAGCATATTAATCTATGGGTGGTAGTTCCCATGTATGGTCTGTGGTAGTGCGCAGCCGGTTAGTTCGAGTCCTACAGCTTCTGCTTTTTTTTACTTTTCTTTTAATTTAAACGGATACTTAAAGATATGTGTACATGGCATATTTGCCAAGAACTAATTGGTTTGCCAATAATATTTTTATATTAATCACGCACCATTTATTTCGAACTAAACGGGTTCGAACTAATAAGTTCGGTCATAAATACGGTTGTTATTTTGAACTAATTTTAGTTAGTTCCATCTTATAGAGCTCGAGCTAAATATTTGCGCTAGCGCTTTTAGTTCGGTTCCAAAAAGTCATGTAAACTTTAGCGCGCTTGTAATTCGAAATAAATTGGACGTTGCAAACTTTTAGGTGAGAAACGTTAAAGCTGAATTTATAGTTTTGATACCATAAGACATAAGCGGTAAGCAATAAGCCATAAGGAATCTTATGTCATCAGACCATTTATAGTGTACGTAAGAGATTCTGAGATTACGCATGCGCACTAATTGCATATTTTCATTTTGTTATGTGAATAGACTTTTTAAAACTGAACGCCAAGTACCTATAAGAAACTTGGACTTGTCACAACAATATTAATTATTTTAATGTAGAATTTTAGGTTAGATTTAGGTAGTTTGCATTCGTAGAAATCGTATCTCTGTGACATACTTCTCTGTTCTCTGTGCCAGCAACAACAAAATCTCATTATTCACACGATGTTTGCCGATACTTGCTCGGTGCTGGTGTGAACGTTGAAATGTGAAGGACAGAAGGACTGTTTTGTGGCATGAAGTTAGTTTTTGACATTGACACGTTTGCATCTTATGTTCTTCATTTAACAATTTAATTTTTTACTGACATTATTAATAGTTGTGCTTAGTTGTAGCATATCATGAATTAATACCAGGAATCTATTCATAATATGAATTTTCATACATATTATAAATACCTAATATAAAATACAATGGCTAGTCCAAGAACTCGTCGTTTTTTACAAGAATTGAAACCACATAACGAAAATGATGTGAGTAAAATAATACTTATTATACTATTACTTATTTTTCTAGACGGTTTATTTCATATTTTAAAATTTATTTCAGAGATGTTTTGAATGTGGTACACACAATCCTCAGTGGGTTTCCGTAACATATGGAGTATGGATTTGTTTAGAATGTTCAGGAAAACATCGTGGGTTAGGAGTACATTTATCTTTCGTACGATCTGTAACTATGGACAAATGGAAAGATATAGAATTGGAAAAAATGAAAGTTGGGGGCAATAGGAATGCTAGAGTTTTCTTCGAAGAACATGATTGGGATGATTCGATGACTATTCAACAAAAATATAATACAAAAGCAGCTGCTTTATATCGCGACAAGGTAAACTTGACTTATGTCACTAACTGTAAATATATATGTTTTTGATATTATGAACAACTTCAGCGGCAGTTGCCTCAACTGCATGACTATAAATACTCAGGGGTAGGCTGCGTTTGTATATTCACCAATTGATAATGCACATTAAGCAGAAGTTATTGTTTTTTCTTTTGCTTCACATCAATTCTGAAGTTGTTCTGTATTGTATAAGGTACTGCAACTTTGTGACGCGTAATCCAAAGTAACAATGCCCAAAATGCTCTTTCACCACCAATAATATTTACTATACTGCAGGGTAATACAGTGTACTGCAAGGTAATGTGGATTACTGCAGAGGCCTGCAAAGTACTGCAGATTTTATAGAAATCAAAGTACTGCTGTACTGTGTAATCTGAGTACGCTATGGTGAGTGTAGTGTAATATGAAGTAACAATATTTATAATGTTCTCTTGTCACCAAAGAAATGTACTATACACACTACATACTGCAAGGTATTGCGGAGTATTGGAGAGGAACTACCTGTTCTACAGTTAAATGTAACCTATAAAAGCGACCCTTAATTAATTTTAATATATCTATAACTTTCAAATATATAGTTTCCTAAACATTTAAGGTCGAATCTGAATTTTCTGTTGTATATTTTACCAAAAGACATCAACTGATATGTGTCTTATTATCAGCGTGTTGTTTGGTAAATTTTTTCTATGGAAGCACTTATTTTTGCAGATATCCACATTGGCTCAAGGAAAACCATGGGATGAACGCAAGTCTACAGCTCAAATTTCCCAAAGCAGCGTAATTAGTTCATCTTCTCAAAATTACAGCTCAAGTAATAATTACGCTAATTCTACATCCTATCAGTTGTCATACAATAATTCTGAAAGTTATCAGGGTGGTTATCAGAACTATAATACCCCAGAATTCAAGGACCAGAAAGAGGCATTTTTTAACAAAAAGCAATTTGAAAATGCTAATAGAAGAGAGTAAGTATTAGTTTAATAGTTGTGTGTCTATTCACCATGATCTTGCATTAATATGTTAATAAAAATGTGGTTAGATAAAAGAAGAAGAAAAAGATAAAATAATTGTAATATGTATTAACTCTAATTGATTTATGTATTGATTTACTGTAATATGTATTAATGTTGACTGAAGTTCCTTTAGATATTTAGAAATGAACAGCCGCAATTTTTTTATATGAATCGTAACATGTACTTGTATATGAATCGTAACATATTTGTATTATTTAAAATAAAATTACACAGCCATTTAAATAAAAGAATAGTGTAGAGATTATTAAAAAAATGCATATATTGTGGAAATAATACGCATATATTTGGCAGTAATCTAAGTGTATTCAAAACCAAGTCACCAAAATATCAAATACACGAGATGTGCAACTAACGAATCTAAAATATAAATAATAAACATGGCTTTGATTTATTGGTAATATAATTAACATTAAATTTCACATTCAGTCTCATCAGAAGATGCATCATTGCAAACTAGTGACTAGATTGCAAAATAGTCATTGAAATCATAATTTTCTAATATTTATGTTCAATGCAGTGATTTACCACCCAGTCAAGGAGGAAAATATAGTGGTTTTGGTTATACAAAAGAGTCACCTCCAAGAAGTCAATCGCAAGAATTTGTAGATACTGCTATTTCTTCTTTAGCTAGTGTAAGTTGGTTCGATTGTCAATAATTTTATTTACCTATCAAGATTTATAGGGTTGGACCTTTTTGTCATCATCTGCTACCAAGATTGCAAGCAAAGCAACGGAGAATGCTGTAAAATATGGTGGACTTGCCGGCCAGAAGGTAGTTGATTTTAGCTCACAAGTAGGGGAAAAGGTTTGTTTTTAATTTTGTTTATTTCATTTTTAAATTATGATTTTGTTTGTGTTATATTTATGTGTTTATATTTTTAATTTTATTTCTGGATATTATCTAATATTAAGACAAAGTAACATTATATGGTTTTAGAGATATTGGAGGTAAATCAAGATTTGCTTTATTTTTTAGTAAATATTTTCCTGCATTTAGTACAAATCACGATACATGACCTATATACTCTATCTAGATTTACGTAATAACAAAAAAAGGAATTTGCTTTCCTTATCTTGTGCTTTTAATTTTTCATCATTATCCGTAATATTAAATTATCATTAATTGCAGTTATACATATTTTGCATTATTACTCCAGTAATATCCAACCTTTTGTTGCTCAATGTTAAATATGCCCATAATTCAAATGGTGGACAAGTCATTGTTTATTGCTGTATTATTTTCTATTATTACGTTTATTTATGTGTTGTTTATTGTTTATTTTTATTTCCATTTGTTTACTAAATTATAGGTTAAGGAAGGTTCTTTGTTAGAAGATGTAAGCACTCAGGTATCCAGTTTAGCAAATAAGGTAATTAAAGTAAAACTTTTTATTTTGATAGGTACTATTAATAGTGATGTGACGGGAATAGCACCCAGTCCATTGAATAAACACCCTTGTGCGTTTATTCCCAGGGTGTTTAATTGATTATACCCGGTGTATTCAGTATTTCAAATTTGCCGCCAAGAATAAGTGCAGATGAAGTAAAAAATAACCTGTATTTGCCTTTTTGGTTTAACTGTCATTTGTGAATATAATATAAAACAATTAACATTGAATTTCGGGGCCTCTTAAAATATTACAGAGGAAACTGATGAATATCAGTAGGTTAACAACGATTCCATTGATACCAATGATGTCACAATGAACCATTTCCACTAATTTCACTTTTATTAAATAATATATTAATTCCACATCATTCGTAGAAAATGTAACGATATTCTGTTTGCAGTTAATGTTATATAAAGTTGAATTAAAACAATATTTTTAAATAGTTTTTAAACAAAATAGCCAGAACCCCAATATTTATTTTTTATTTGATATTTTTATTTACGTTATAATACAGAAAATCAGTTTTCCTTTCTCCTTTCAAGGTTGTAAATGAATATACCGGGTGAAATCACATCACTAAATGAGAGTGAGAATTACTAATATTCAGGATATCACTTCCTCATAAATATATTTCTATATAGGTGGGTGAATTAGGCAGAAAAGGTTGGAAGGAAGTGGGTGGCTCGCACGTTACTAGCGATCCATCATATGGACAAGTCGGTGGTGATAACTATCATTCTCCAGGCGAAAAATCTTCATTAGTAAGCAGCGGAAATGGATATGTACGTGAAGATGATTGGAGTTGTAGCAGTCAACAAGGGTCAAAGTAAGTTCAAAGGTCAAAATGAAAGAATAAAAATGTATTGGTACTTGTTATAATTTTCTACCAGTTATGTTTTGGGAAAGTCTAAAACATGGGTTGTAATATTATAATTATTATCGATTTGAACGCACCTAGATGGCTGGAGATTTGTATGTGTGAATGTATGCAAATGTTAGTAAACTGATATCTGTAATCGAATTAAAGCCGATTCACACCTATATCGCATGTTCACTCTGCAGTTTTGATGAACCACAATGCAATCTTAAGCCGCTGCCTGCCTCTCAAATACACGACACCTCACACTTGGATGTTACCTTAGTTTTTGCCGTTAATGTATATCTATCCAATTATTCTAAGCCTTTTGGGACCCACAATTTTATAATACCTTACTGTATGTCAGCTTGTTTATCCTACTCTATATATATACCACTATATCATTATAATGGCATTTTTAAACTTCAGAGCATCCAGTCCAAGATCACCTAATCAGAATTGGGAAGGTGGCTGGGGATATCAAAATGAGAATCATGGTAGCTATCAGTCGGATATTCGGGATATTTCTTGCAATAGCAGTACATCTCCTCCAGAAAAGAAGGTTAACAAAGCCAGTAAAAAGGATAAAAAGCCAAATGAACAACAGAACAGCCATTGGGACGAGAAATGGGGAGACGATGAATTATGGGAAAGTTTAAATAAATGAACTTCAAGGATTTAGTCTGTAAATTAAGAAATCTGTGTTATAAGTGTCTGGTGTCAAGAGTCCTATGTCTCTGTCGAAAGACGTATGTTTTAATTATTGTCTTTATTGGAGAATTTTACCTGCTACGTTATAAGTGAACTAGGTATTAGTATTGTGACCAGAGGTAATCCTGAGATAGGACAGTCTAGTGATGGGTTTATACCTTATATTTCAGTTTCATTATTATTTTTTTATTAGCTAATCTTATTCTATATCAATAATATTTTATGGGCACCAACTACTTAACCGTTATTGCATTAATTGACTGAAATATCTACAGTTTTCTGACTATTTACTTCCCAGGCGGCAAGTTTACAGAAATTTATACCTACGGTACTGTGGATGAATATATCATACATGTCAACTTTCCATTCAAATTTCACTTCAAACTTACAAATATATAAACTTACTTAAATCAATCACTTCTATTCTGTTTCTTTTTGAGCACGATGGACAGATGGTGTCCATCAACATCCTAACATATTAAAACATGCGGTACATGTTAACATCTATAGAGCACTCACCTAATGGCAGATATATCCAACTCTGCCATGTAACTGATATTTGGTTATGCAGCATGTTTTTCTTCTTTCAGTTTAAATATCCTCGTCAGCTGTTCAAAGAGAATGTTAGACATTACGTCGCATATATCCAACCGCGATCTGTGGCCCATATGCTCTATATTACAAAGTTTCATTTACATCACAAGTTGCTTACCACGCACAGAAAGAATTCGATAGAAAAATTGATTATAGGTGTAGTCCAAAGAACTTAAAAGAGCAAGACTAAAATGTAAGGTTATGCCGGAACAATAAGCAATGTTTCATGGTTATCTCGGTCAATTAGTAATTTTATTGCTTTGTTTTTAAATGGAATCCATACCTACTATATTATTTTAGGAGAAACATTTATAGTTTCTAAAGGCAATTTTGCACAGTAACTGTAAAATAGGTTCGAAAGAAATAATCCTGTGGATTATATTTGTATCAGGTAAATAATAATTTTTATAATAAACCTGATGATGAAATTGACATCTAAGTAACATCTACCGGTCAAGTAGGTTTTAGTCAATTATTTACCGTAATTTTTTTACTTGCCAAATTTGAATTTCCACGACACCTTAAATTAATATTGTAGGAATGTATTTTATGTTTCTATGATGTATTATTATTTACAACAGTAGAGAATATTTTATTTGAGATTATAGGTACCTAT
Source organism: Tetropium fuscum (assembly GCA_964058915.1). Lineage (NCBI taxonomy): Eukaryota > Metazoa > Arthropoda > Insecta > Coleoptera > Cerambycidae > Tetropium > Tetropium fuscum. The sequence continues at coordinate 20,076 of CAXKVY010009622.1, forward strand.
TTATATTAAACAAATTCTGTATATATTATATAAAATTTTTATAAACAAGAAATTTTATTTCGATTAATGAAAATTGTGTCCATGTAAGTGCATTTAACCCTTAAGCTGCTCCCGAGGTGTATGTGTCAGGCAGTTTGCTGCTCATGCCGTATATAAACGCAATGATTCTAAAATTATTTTGAGTCACATATTATCGTTTCTTAAAATATGAATTTGATATTGGAAAATAAAAGAATACATCCAACCCTTTTTTGAGTCATTTCTTGTAGCAATTAACTACTGTTTACATACATTTTAACATCGATGTATTATTGTTGACACCAAACAAGGATTTTATAAAGGTAAGATCTCAAATATCCCACGTTGAAAAACAATTTTTTTTCCCCCACCATTCCATTACAATTACCCTGTTAAGCTGTTTTGACTGCAAAATAAAATATCAGGTTATGTACATTTAAGAGGCCATTAAAGATAATTACGTGAGATCTCAATCAACATATTTATGTATTTTGCGTTTACCATATTTCTAGGACATGGAAACATACCCTAAAACAAAACATGAATTGAAATGCATTTATTTATATTTACAACAAATAGGTACATGAATTTGCTTACATTTAACAGTCAAGAGGTTAAATAATAATAATAATGTTTAACGCCTTACAATACAGATAAAAACTACATTACCTACAGTTAACAATAAACGTAAATTTCAGTTCATAAATAATTCTGCAAAATATATAAAATCCAAATATTCATTTGGTGATTCACTATAATATTTTCACACATTCATATACATCTTCAAACATTAAAAACAAACAACAATTAAAAAATAAATACCGTTTCAACGCAAATCCATATTAGAATGGATTTAAAATTTATATATAGAATTGGAAAATATCTTGTTACATTCCGGGCATCCAACACCAATAAGGTCTCACAATAACATGCAGCATTATTTATTAGACACTCTTTATTTGTATTGGATTTCAGCCGCTGCCAAGGTATTTCAACTTAAATTTTCCCGTTGAACTGCTGCGCTTGTAAATCAGCGATCATCTGTTTTCAGTCCTGTCAATAGATTAAGGTAATGGCACTTGTTAAAACAAAATAAATAGTAAATGCAATATGGAAAATATATAGGATAAATGATGCCTCTAGATGCATAACTAGATAAATCCAAATTATTATGTAAAGAGAATGTCGTTTCCAGAAGAAAAGACGTATTAACCCTAACTTTTATTTATTGTTTTGGTGAATAACGAGTTAACTTTCTGCAAAATTTCATTCTTTAATGTTACTAAATAGTTGTAAAAATGCAGCAAAAAATCATGGATTTATCTGTTTTTGAATTTTAATTAAAAATATTCTTCTCAATTTTTTTTTAAAATTGCCTTTACCATTTCTGTCTTTTTTTTGACAACTAAAAATAATAAAATCACATAACGTTATTTGTATGTCTATTTCTTTTTATTAAGAAAATATAAATCGTAAACTAAAAAATAACCACTTTTCGCAACAAAAAATACAAAACTAGACCAAACTTTGCATTCCTTTAAGAGAAGACATGAAAAATTTATGCCACATACTAAACGAAAGCAATCGCTGAACATCAGTATGATATACTTTTGACATGAATGAGATTTATCCGGTTTTGGCATAAACAATCATTTGGAAGTATCCGGTTTTCTACCTCTTAAATTTTTATGTTAATTTTTATGGGGTTCTGTATGCTTTTAAGCAAATTAGATTTATGGACACATCGTTTGTGAATTCAGCGTTACCATTACCTAGTTTTACATCTACAGGCCTCAAATGACCAGTTGTACTAGGCTCACGGGATAATTTTGATGTATGAAAAAATTTCAAGCGGATCGCTGCAAATAGCGCATCCACAGGTACAGTAGCGACTTCCAAGAAAGTTTCTGTAACACATTAGACACCAGGATTCCCTCTAAGTCAAACTTAGAACAGCTACAGCGATACTTTCCAAAATTGTTTTCTATATTTTATACATAAAGAATCAGATATAATAATTATTTTAAGTTATTAACTTATTTAATATTTTCGTTAAATCTATAATTATTAAAGCATCAATTCAATGTGTTTCAAATTTTGATTATCATAGGGTCTAAAAGTTTGCAAATAATATTGTGATAAAATAATAGTCGCTGCCTTTTTACTTGTTATGCAATCTATGCCTTAAATCTTGCAATCACAAAAAGAAATGCTTGCTATAGAAATTGGTGGTTCTTATTAAGTCGTGGTTGGCTGTAATATATATATTTTTATTGTGAATTTGAATATGTACTGGAAAATGAACAAACAAAGCTGATATCGCGATATTTTTTTTTCAATACAAAACCAATACTTTGAACCGGTGTTGAATCCACAATAAATGACGTACTTATGTGATATTACTGGTATTTTACCTTGTGCCATCTCCATAGTGACTTTCTTATCATAGTCAGTGTACACGTACACGTAACATTATAAAACCGCAAGACTCATGGATGTAGATACTTAACGAATTTGCTTGGTTTTAAAGTAATTTCCAAGGATAACAGCAACAGAAATTTTAGTATATTTTAAGTTTATTATGATATTTTTTTGTCTTATTAATTACTAAATAAGTTTATTTTTGTAATCGACACGAAACTTGGCTACTTTGGTAATCAACAACGTTCAATGCAACTTTGCTATGATATATCACCTTCAAACATCTCTATTGGATCATGAAGATAGAAATTCGAGTACAATTTTATTATTGATGGCCTCGTTATTTTGTTAGAAAACATTTTGTTGGTTAGCCGCCATCATATTTGCACCGACAATCGACAGCATCTACTTCCAACGGTTCTAAGATTCTTGCAATGAGTGTTAAATATTAGCAGTGGAGCATACCAGTGAACAATCTATGTAAACTATTCACCACCAAACAGCTTGTGGATCATGACAAACTAAAATAGTTGTGCACTATATAGTGCATATTAGCGCGACGCGATAGTACTTCAGTTTAAAAGTGGAAACGAAATTTCACAACAATTTCAGCTATACATCATAGCACCCCTCAAATAAGCATAAATAATCATATTAAATTTGCATAACATTTATTTATTTTATACCATAAGTATATTTAAGAGCAACAAAAGAACTTGAGTTGCCATTTTCACAAAAATTAGTTAATATAATAGTAATTAAAAATCAAAATAATTTAGATTTGGTGTGCTTGATGCTAGCTGGAGTTGCGAGAGAAAAACTTTTCAATCCGAAATACTTTTTGTGACGTTTGAGACTCCACTGGGCTTAGAAACCACATTACAAAAAATGCCAAAATAAGCATTATATATTCGATCTCCACGGTCACCAATAATTTTAGTGTGATCTTTATTCCCTACAATATTTGATAATGTCCAGTGTGATCACTATTACTTCACAGATTGCATGAGATGAATTTTCCATAAGGAAATATACACTTTACCATATTTAGTATGAAATTAACATTGTAGTTTCCACATATAAACTACTGTGTATTGTGTTATAATGTCATTTAACTGAATAAATAATATAATAAGTTTAAATAGGAGTTGATTCACATAGAAATAAAAATTAGAGTAAATAAATAGGGCTTTTGCGAGTGCACACAATAGTTATTACTAAATATGTAGTATCAAGTTATAAACCCAGTACAAAAAACTTGCGACTGATGTGACTATTACAACCTGGTTTTGGTTGTTGCATTGCCAGAAAGCCCTACAATAATATAAAAACAGGATAAATCTAAATAACATCAATGGGTTTTGAACAAAACATAAATGATAATAGTACAGAAAACGGTTTTTAATGTAATTGATTCTCTAGCACATTTAAGATTTATACGTGAGTTTTGGATCTAGACAAACTATTGCGTAATGTCACTGAAATCACTCGATACTATAGGTTTTATTATAGTTTCGTCACCCGTAGGCAACTGTAAGGGCCATGATGCTGTGTTGGATAGAACATTTGTCAAGGGCTTCCAATACACTTTCGGTCCTATAATTTCAACATTAATGTTTAATAAATAATAATGTGTTGCAAAAAGCAATGCAAATGTTGCACTTTGAACAATTTTTTCTTTTAGTACAGTTACTGTTGCAAAAGAGAGATCAATTTACTATTAGTAAATTCCGTGTTCGGTAAAATTCGCTATATATGGCCTACGATGTTCTGTCAAAAACCTATCGATAGAGTATATATATATATATATATATATATATATATATATATATATATATATATATATATATATATATATATATATTTATATGTATATATATATATATATTTATATGTATATATATATATATATATATATATATATATATATATATATATATATATATATATATATATATATATATATATATATATATATATATATATATATATATATATATATTATATATATATATATATATATATATATATTTATATGTATATATATATATATATATTTATATGTATATATATATATATATATATATATATATATATATATATATATATATATATATATATATATATATATATATATATATATATATATATATATATATATATATATATATATATATATATATATATATATATATATATATATATATATATATATATATATATATATATATATATATATATATATATATATATTTATATATATATATATATATATATATATACATATATATATATATATATATATATATATATATTTATTTACCATGAAAGTTCTCCTGTAAGTCTAGATAGAATCAAATTACATGGAACGATAGGAATGCTTTAATTAGATGCAATCAAAAATTCAAATTAAATAAATAACAATTAGAAGCTGATACATTTTAGGGAAATTTCTTCAGAAAGTTAATAAATATTTTTAACATAAACCTCCTGCATATTCATCGTCATCTTCAGTAGGTGCTTTTTCTTCAGATTTTTCTTGATCAATCTCCTTCTTCGGATGATCCCCCGTATCATTTAGCTGACTATTATCCTGAAATTGCATTCTAATTCTCAACTTTTTCGTGGTGATAAGCAAGAGAAAATATGACATAATAGTAGTGATGGGCATTTACCGGTGCATTACAAAAAACATTTTGTACTGATTAATTAACCCGACATTTTCACCAGTGATAAAATGTTTTTTTTGTAAATTTGAAATTATCAGGTCAAAGGTCAATATATTTAAGGTCAATCAATGAGTGCTTAGATAACAACAAATATGTTTGAGTATCCACACGGATCTCTAGTGAAAGAGTAAAAAGCTTGTAAAATTTTTACCTTTCCTAATTGCGAACTAGAAGATTCATATGAAAGAGCTGCATTCTCTCGTACGCTTACTTTTGGTGCAGGTAAATGTTCTGGTAATGGTAAGTCTCTAGCCAGAATGGCATACTCTACATCCATATGTTTAATAAATGGATCGTTTAGTGCTCTTTTAGCAGTTTCAGGGTCCTCTTCATCATAAGCTTGTAATAATGTTTCCAATGTTTGAATCTCCGGTACATCACAGTAGTTACCTTATATGAATAAACGTTCTTTAAAGTTTCATTCATTCAACAATTTTAATACACTTAAATATAGATCAGCAAACAAGGATTTTTTGTGGAAGTTGAAGGCAAGGTAGAATATATTTTATCTTTATTTAGATACACTTTACAATACTAATTTGGGCGCTGATAGGACATACTAATGGTTAAGATACCAGGATTTAAATTAAATTTTCTACCCAAGAGTTTCAATTTCTTTTGTATAACTAAAAGTCACTGAAAAACACAAAATCTTATAACTAAAAGTAACTGAGAAACGCAATAATTCTCGAACACAGCTATCTATACCCCGGTTTCGAAATAGTGTGGAGTGATTCATATATAATATCACACCACCATCACAATTGAATGGATCACAGAATTTCTTAGTGTGCAAATTTGTATACACCACTCTATAGAAATGGTGGGCAGAACTCATTAGTAACCGGGTCTACCGCTCTCATTGGTGAGTTTTAGGCGGTTCTAAATTAAATTAAATTTCATTGGTCAAAGGTAAAGATGCCGGATTTCCGTTGACGCATGCGCTGTTTCATGCATGTATATTTTGGCGCGACAGTGGCGTTTCCTTTTGTCTTATGTATGGTTGATTCGCGATATAAATTAATTATAATATTGTGTTATACGCGAGTGTTTAGTGTTTTTATGCGATGGAAGCGACGAATGCGAGTAGTTACCAATAATTCCAATCATAAGCAACCGAATTTGAGAGGAGGAGAACTGAAAATGATCAAAAATGCCTCCTCTAAAATGATACGCCTATGGAATTTCGTTTCCTTCGCACCACATCTCCCTGAGCCACCCATATGTTGGTGATGAATCACTCCACACTATTTAAGCACCGCAGTATAGTTAATAAAATATGATACGCAGCCAGTGTACCTGCAAGAATATGCTCGATGCCTGAGGCAACAGGGATGCCATCGGAATATCAGCATCTGTGCATGATGACGTATGTTATCTTCTCTAATCGATTTCCCTTTACTATGATAGTAGGTTTTATTATTTTATAAAGTTAGGCTTTATCTACACTCAATGTACAGTTTCGACTTTGCAGCTGACACGTACATAACCAATCACAAGGCTATAGTGATAACAGAAACCATATTTCTATGGAATTTGCTCACCCCTAATTTTTCTCAATTTGTACATCATGTTTCACAGGCACCGCATGATGGATTCAATGCGAGATATTCACAAATAATAATATAAATATTGGGGCAAATTAGTATGTCTTTTTTAAAGTTCGAAACTAAACAGAAAATGCAATCTATATTTGCCTAATGGTTTCCACAATAGTATTTT
>CAXKVY010009623.1:0-20327 GCA_964058915.1 Tetropium fuscum
ATACCTAACGTTTATATAAGTTATATCGGTTATGTTCATATACGAGTATATAAATAAATAAATAAACATACTAAATCGGCCTTACTCACACGATAAAAGTAAAACCTATAAAAGTACGTAAAATAAAATAACAAAGTAAAGCGCGCTTTAATTGAACCTTAACCCGTAAACTTGCTACACTACGACGCTACCTACTTCAGGGGCAGTTTCAGGTTAGACTCTCGGATTAGTTGCAGTAGAAGGTCCCCAGTCGCCGGCGATAACGTGATGAGATATATTCTTCTGGTTATACGCGCTTTCCGATATAAATGAGAGTGACTCATAACCGCTGTCTTCGTCTTCCGCATTTGAAACAAAGCTACTGTCTTCGTCTTGGGCATTGAAACGCTGCGTGAGTCTCTCTCATTTATTTCCCAAACTGAGTATAGTATGTTTATTATTGTGGTAACACAATGTTATTGTTTTTTTTATATATGTATTTGTTTTGTTATATGGTTTTTATTTATAACAAGATGCCTTAATATTTTGTTAGTTTGTGATGGGTCTTTATATTGGGGAAAATGTTCAATAAGTAACGAAATTTTAATGTCAGAAAAAATTATTTGTACAACGTTGGATAAGTATATTAGTAGATGTTCAAAATACGAAAAAGGCGTCTAGAAACGTGTCCTATGGAACAATGAAAGATCAAATTCACACTCATGCGGCTAAAGAAGTATTCACTTCAAAAATACGCGTGCAGCACAGCACACGTGATAGAAGTGAATACTTCCTTATCGATTCGTTGAGAGAGTGTGTGAGAGAGAGAGAGAGAGGAGAGTTGTATTGCACATATTCCAGGTATATCGAAATAATAAGATGTGATATACAAATTTAATATTTAATTTATTTCTTCAATTTGTACATTCAACTGGGGCAGGTATAGGTGCAGCGGATATTATGGCTTTATGGCAACTGAAGTGTGAAACATATGTCACATATATGTATTATGCTTCACTCACGAAAATAACTCTCATGCGGTCAAAGAAGTATTTACTTCAATAAAACAGCTATATATAATATTATATAATTACTTTTGTTTTATTTATCCTATTCTTGGTGAACAGGAAAGTTCATGATCCACTTGGATCAGATTCGAAAGTCCAATCCAGATATATCCAGAAGGATATGCATAAGTAATATTGTATTCTGGTTAATTCCGATTCCGTCGCGATCGTTTATAAACTATATCAAAATTGCTTTCCGCTTTAGAACACTTGTGGGGGATTGTTGCCCAAGTCAAAGCTGCACTCGCTATCTCTGTTTCTCGCTCTCTCTCCCTCATATCTGTCATATGCGTTATCTCACTTGCGAGACGAAAAGTCGTGACGCGACCTTGAAAAATCACTCTCATGCGGCCAAAGAAGTATTCACTTCAAAAATACACTGAGTACATCATAACATAGTACCTAACATGCTTATAATACTCCCCAAAAATTCGTCTGGCGATATCGATGTCAAAACCACCCCCAGTGGTGAAGATTAGATGTTTATCATATTTCCAGTTTTTTTATTTTTGCCAAATTAACATTGTAGTAGCTAACGTAGCTTATGTCATTGGGATTTAGTTATGATGCATAGCCATAATCATTTACTACAGAACTTTTAGGTGTATTAAGATTTGTTATTCTTGAGATATTTGTTTGTATTGTTTGCGGCCCCACTGTGGGTGCGTTTAATATTGGACGTGGCTCAAAAACAATAGGGTCCCTCCTTTAGTCGAAAATGACTTGTCCCTCAAATCTTAGGTCGTTTGAACATTTCGTTGTTGAGATGTGTTAACAGAAAAGCGGCTTCCGGTCGTCTGATGGATATTTTGAGAATTCTTTAAAATTTGATCGAACACAATGGTATAAAAATAAGATTGGCGACATTGGTTTTACATGATGAAAAAAAATCATAATATACTAAGCGAATAGTATAACAACTATATTAGCTTATTAGGAGAATTTACAAATCAAAACAAAACGCCCAAGGTATTGTTTCATAAATCAGTTCAAATTCAGAGTAGTAATAGCTTTGAAAAAATGTTAGGTTTACAAAAGTGAACTAAAGAGGGTCAATTCAAATAATGACTAAAGCTAAAAATAAATTTACGTTTGAAAAGTTTCGACGTTTTTAATCAACTCACAAATAAACAAAATATAACAGTATTTATTTGCTAGCGTGTCACATATAATGATAACATTATTACGTCAATTTGAATAACAAAACGACGACGCATTTGAAATAGCCAAATCGAGTATCATAATGAATCCATAGCGATTCTCAGTACTATAATAATGTAATACATCAATAGAAGGATTGTATACGATTGTATATATGAAATTCGTTACTATGGCAACGGCTAAAAGTGCATCATACTATAAACCATGTTTTATTTCAGGGTATGTATCATCCGTTGTTGATCTGCCCTTCGTAAACCCACACTGGTATTGTCCTACTGTCTCCATGCGTTTTCTCTGTATTATCATGGATAATATTTTATATTCTGTGCAGAGTAAGTCTATTCCTCTATAATGTATGCAGTCCTATTTATCACGTTTGATGTGTATTAATTATTACAATCTGTCCTATTTCCCATTCTTTCGGTATTATCTCATCTTTCAATATCAAGTATCGGTAAGTGGTGTATTTGCTCTCACGTTCAGTCAGTCTTTCACCTCCGTGCTTATCATTCCCATGTTTATTCCGTCTGTTTTTGAGGCTCTTCCATTCTTCCGTTATTTCCCAAGCAACACAAAATAGTCGATTAGACGTATAATTTTTATTTATACCACTAGTATATTTATGGTTTATTGTCGACCTCTGATATAGGTTAACATGCCCGCCTGTTATACATATGATAATGACATACCAATAATAAACATTTACGAAATACGTTTATTAATCTGAAGTATGACACGTCGATTTATGGTATATTCTAAACGCAACTTCTTTATATATCGTTTATTTACATAACAAAGTTTATTAGGTAATATACGATTTAGTGGCATCTCCTACCTATAGCAGTATTTCTTGAGTTACTAACTTCTAACTGGAGTGACACAGTGACAGTAGGAATAAAAACTATATAATTTGCAACTTGCTAGTAACAAAATGGTATATCGTATACGTATATTATACGCCTTAAAATATACGTTGGTAACAAACTAGTATATATCTAATATTTTATAAACTACTAGATTATATTATATGACTAGAAAAAAAACGTTGACGGTAAATCTTTTGTAAACATTTAATAAATACACCAAAACAAAAAATTACCTGAAAATGGTTGAATTTACGTATATTAAACTATATTTACTTCCTATAGTATGGGCTCTTCTATTCGGGGTTCATCCAGTGTATTTTATTCTACTTTCCGTTCCATATGTTGTCTTTCACTCAATAGTTCTTTAATAGTTATTTAACAAACTAGTGTATTAATGACAGCGATTAATAATTGAGATATTTTAACGCGCGAGCGTAGCGAGACAGTTAATTGTCGAGATTATTAATCGCGTTTTAATATACGCGTTAGTTACAACATTTTTCCGTCGACTGTACTTTGAATAAAATGGGGAAAACCTTATTTTACATTTTTATTTAAGAAAAATAAGTACAAATTCAATTATTCATTAATTATTATAAAGTATCAGAAATCTTATTTGTGTTGTGTTTGTAAATATTTATATTTACGTTAGAAATAGTGCAGTTATTAAAATTGATGGAAGGCAGAGATAAATGATCAGTTTTATGATACCTATTCTGAATTTAAATTTAAGTTTATGTGGCTATCGTGGGTGATTGTTTCAGCGCTGGTAGAACTAGTATGAGGAGTTTTTGTGACAGTTTCACAGAAGATTTTTTCAGCTATGTTAACTTTAATTTGTACTGGATTTTCAATATATTCTTCGGCAACAGTAGTGAGTGGATTTCCAACCACCCATATTTCAAATATTAAGCGTGACATTACTGACAGTGACATATTGCTGACACGGCGCGGCGCCGGCGTCTTGATTTGGACATTTAAATTTATGCGTATGTTTCACTAAAATCGTTTATTCATAGAAAATCATGCATTAATAGTGGTAATTAATAAACAATTTTGTATACATTAATTAACCTCGTAAATACACGGTCGACGGAAAAGTTATTTATCCAGGCTTCCTTAAAATCTCATATACTTTTCCTTCCTTATTTTGGATTCTACTTTTTTTAGTTTAGTGCTACGAGGTCGGATTTAGAGTCGGATTTAGATAGTCTCCCTTAATAATTTATTAATTTAAGTTTTCCTTTTCTGTTTGTATGCTGCCAGGTTCTCATAATTTTTTGCTCCTAGCCTTTTGAACACTTGCTTGGCTTTCTCTTTACCTGCTTTTCGGCAGGTGATCAGTATTCTAGAATGAGGTTTTAAATTAGGTCATAATGGATTTCCAAGGGCCAACTTCTCTAATAGCCCCAAATATAATTAGGCGTCTCCTGTTATCCATTAACTATTACGTGGCATAACAAATTTGCGGTACCCTCGAAATAAAAATAGGCAAAATCTATTATTTATATAAAAAACTATGGTTTTTAAATAAATATCTATGAAATTACATATGAAACCACCCTTTCATATATATATATATATATATATATATATATATATATATATATATATATATATATATATATATATATATATATATATATATATATATATATATATATATATATATATATATATATATATATATATATATATATATATATATATATATATATATATATATATATATATATATATATATATATATATATATATATATATATATATATATATATATATATATATATATATATATATATATATATATATATATATATATATATATATATATATATATATATATATATATATATATATATATATATATATATATATATATATATATATATATATATATATATATATATATATATATATATATATATATATATATATATATATATATATATATATATATATATATATATATATATATATATATATATATATATATATATATATATATATATATATATATATATATATATATATATATATATATATATATATATATATATATATATATATATATATATATATATATATATATATATATATATATATATATATATATATATATATATATATATATATATATATATATATATATATATATATATATATATATATATATATATATATATATATATATATATATATATATACATATATATATATATATATATATATATATATATATATATATATATATATATATATATATATATATATATATATATATATATATATATTATTGAAAATTTTATATATAAGTATACCTTTTTATATCTCTTATGCTTACGGCTATATTCAGTAAATCAATATACCTACGTTCTTATCTCAGTACTGAGATCTAGAAGTAAGCTGTAAGAAAACCATGCAATCTACACAATAATGGAAGATAATATATATATATATATATATATATATATATATATATATATATATATATATATATATATATATATATATATATATATATATATCAATTTACACATTTATTCAAACAAATTCGATGATGTTCTAGATATATGATCTTTGTACATGATCAAATGAGAGGATGGTTGTATGGTGGATAAGAGAAGATGATACTAAATGAACTATTATAACAATTTCTATCCTCTACTTAACCTAATATAAAAATGTTGACATATCTGACATTTGTAGACATTTTGAAGTCTTAAGACCGAATGGGTGTCAATAAAATATTGTATCTGAGCTGTATTTAAAATTGTTTCATAGTCATGACTTATATACACATATATATTTTTTTTCTCAAATACTCTCTGCAATACTCCTTCCAAATATATATCTGCTATCGATTTCTTATTTTTTTGCCAATTTATTATTTTTCCTCCTTGGGTCCCCCTTTTTGTTTTCAAGACCTCTTGATTCCTTTTTTAATCAAGTCTATGCCATGTCCCATTTTCTATACTATTGTCTATGCCGTGTACACTTCCTCACTTTAGTTATCGAGTTCATTTGTGTTTAGCATCGTTACACCTTCACTATGTCTACTATACACTATCCTACTATTTACATTTCTACTTCCGATTTAGTCTATACTATCATTTTCCCTTCTATATCTGATATATCTTAATACATACATATATAATTTTGCATAATCATCCATGATAATATCTTATTTGAAACCTACCAAATTGTCTTGCACAATACTTTAACTATAAATCTCTACGCTAAGTGATTTATAACATAATTACAACTCAAATGTAGTTCGTCTATAATAAAACATATATATATATATATATATATATATATATATATATATATATATATATATATATATATATATATATATATATATATACATATATATATATTTAGTTATAATATTAACAACTCCTATTTTTCCACATATGATACGTAACAAATTTTTTGTATTCTAGTATGTATTATCCCAACGTATAGGTATATTCTCAAATTTAGTTTTATTTAATTAAAATTTAAAATTTATTAAATACAAAAGAGCATCATTCTAAAAATTTTGAGCAGTGTATTTATCAAATAGTTTAATTCAAGACTACCTTAGAATTAGATTTATTTAATTTAGATTTATTTAATTAACATTTGAAATTTCTTGAAGTACAAAAAAGCGCCCCTCTAAATATGTTGAGCAGTGTATTTATTAAAGGGTTTAATTAAATACTACTTACATATAATATGTAAATCAGATATTTATTCAATACCTACATAAAATTATAGTTTTCTGTAGTTTATAAACTAATAAAAAATTGAAACTAAATATAATTACTTTAAAGTAATTTACATGTATGCCTATTATCAACGAATCGCGTATTTCTTACAAGAATTGCGATTTCAAGCCGTGACTTTTCCTGCATGTCTCAGAAGCGGTAGTCTGCCAAGGAGATCCCGCCACGCGCGCCTCTGCGGTCCGGGGTTTAGTTCCGACAGCTTTGCTGCCTGCTTTCCATTCAGGTTATTCCTGGAGTGGCGAGGCAAAATCTAGCCCATTTAACACCGGTGAATTAAATTAACAAATTCATAATTCGGCTTAGAGCGCTAGAGATTCGATTCACCTGCTTTAAACACATCAGGACCGTTTGCATGTAAGCCTTAAACAATATTTGCAAAGATCTATCATTAAAAACTGTATATCACATTTTCACATATACGTATAATATAATGTGGCGTCTCTGAAAAACTGATTCCACAAAAGAGACGAACTTTCAGAACTCTTTTTTTTTTGTTAAAATTGGTATTTAAATCAACATTTAACGTTTCTCCTACAATGCGGCGGCATTTTGCTGTGTCGACTAATTCTATGAGCAGTGTATTTAAATATAGTTTTGTACGGTTTAAAAGAAAATAGAAATGAACAATTCATTAACAACGACTAGTAATACTTCAAACATTACTTATTATTATATATTTCGTATTATTAATATAATTATCACGAGATCTGACAGATACTTAATGGGACTGTAATTAACGTCTCCTCCATGTAAACTCGTTATATTCAAACTTCTATTTCTCAAAGGCTGAAAATCAAAGATGCTTTAACTTTTAGTTCTACATCGCTGAACCCGCGTTTCTATATCTAAAAACACTTCATTAAAGTTAGAAACGCGAATATCGACATGACCAATTTCTTGTATATCTTCCCCCATTAATGTGTCAGAGAGCTAAGCATTTTACATGGAAATCTGACCTGAATGTACCAAAAATATAAATTTTCTTTGATGTACGCGACATATTCAGGTCACCGAACTACCCCAGTTCAGTTATTATAATTGTTATTTCTAATAAATTTATATAGAAAAAATAGAAAGCAATATATGTACATAAAATTCTATAAATTAAATTTAAATAAATAAATAATACATGTATATCAATTACTATAACTATAATAACTGATCTATAACAACTACGATATGAATAAACGATAATCCACTAAGGCTAACCCGTGCGTGGATGGAATGATTCATATACATACCTATACATGAATATACATGCATATAGGTGAATGAATATACATACACATACATATACAATATACACATACACACCCACACACACATACCCCCACCCACACATATAAAGACTCACACATACTCATATATAAGCAGACATATAATAAAATATATACTTATATTCTTAAAAACATGGAAAATGGTTTAATTAAAAGAATTGTCTGATATAATTTCTTTCACAAGAAAGTAAATATATTTTTGATTGTTTGCTAAATGACTGAATTGTTCTAGCATCTCTGATATTGGTTGGAAGCATGTTATAAAATCTATTTCCTAGAAATATATGATTTCTCTGACCAATTGTTTTTTTTTTATATCTGTGTTTCTAAGTTATTTTTCGATTTTTGTCTAGTTTCGTAGTTATGCTTACTGAAGGGTAATTTTTGTTTGTTTTTAAAGAGTCTTAGAACGTTTTTATGAAGGTAATGCTGACGTGTATCTAGTACTGCCGCTTCCGTAAAAATTAAGTTAGAAGAATAACTCATTGGTTTGGATAAAATAATTTTAAATTTTTTTTTTAAGTATTTCTAGGTTATGAGGTTGTTATCTGTTGTAGCACCCCATGCCAGTATACCATATGTGAGCCTCGATTCTATGAGCGAGTAATATAAAACTTTTAAATATGGAAGGCTCAGAATATTTTTGGAGTATTTAAATTTGAATAATAATGAACGGAGAGTTTTACATACTTGCTGAATATGTTTATCCCAACGGAAGTGACAGTCAATAGTTATTCCAAGGTATTTAACTGATTCAGATTTATTGATTATAATTACATGGTTCTGAGTGTTTATGTTTAGTTCATTATAATCAGAAAGACTACTAGCATAAATTGAAAATGGTATGAAAAATGTCTTATCATAATTTACCGAAAGAAGTCTCTGATTAAAACAAGCTAATATATTTGCTATGTCTTTTTCTGCTTTCTGTTTCAGTTTTTGCCAGTTCTCCTCTTCATAATAAATAATTGTATCATCTGCAAAACTAGATATTGTCCCTGTACTTTTAAAAGTAAGGATTGCGTTTATATAAACTAAAAATAATATGGCTCCCAGGACGGTACCTTGAGGAACTCCACATTTAATTTCTAATCCTTTACTAAGTGATTGATTGTGCCTGATTTTCACATATTGTCTACGGTTAGATAGATAGCTTTTTAGTAAGCTGTGGACATTTCCTCTAAATTCCAGATCTTGCAGCACCTGAAGTAGCTGTTCATGATTAACTGTATCACAAGCCTTTGCGAGATTCAAGAATACACATAAAGATGGTTTGGATTTACCAAAACTTTCATAAACCTTTGTAGTTAATAAGTTAATTGCGTCTTCCGTAGATTTTCCGTCACGAAAACCGAATTGATTTTCTGATAATAAATTTAAATTATTTTTTTCCAGATATGCAACAATTCAAATTTTTTATAATTTTCTCTATAATTTTGGTTATGTTAGAGATTATGCTTATGGGCCTATGGTTCGTTATAGTTTGTTTATCACATTTCTTAAAAAGTAGGTGAATTATCCCTATTTTAAGGATATCTGGGAAATGACCTGTGATTATAATTTTATTTGTTAAATGTTGAAGAGGTTTTGCTGTCTCGTTTCTTATTTGCTTGAGTGTTTCAGATTTTATTCCGTCAAGTCCTGGGGCTTTATTATTTATTCTTCAGAGATAAGATTTGGTTTACTATTTCGGTTTTGTTAGTAGATTTAAGAAAACAAGAGAATGGTATAGAATTTTGTTGAAGAGGTGGATGCAGAGGGATGTAATACGTTCAGCTAAGTTTGTTCCGACAGATATGTAGTGAGTATTAAATAAATTTGATATTTCTCCAGGATCTGTTACTAATTCGTTATTTTGAGTTTTTATGTGCTTTATATTAGTATCATTTTTGTTTTTATTCATTTGATTAATTACATTCCATAAATTTTTGTTGTTATTTTTATTTTTTTCAACACATTCGCGAAAGTATTTTCCTAGTTCTCAATTTTTTTAGAACAATTCTATATGAAGTATACTTTTCCTTCAAAATAATATTATTATCTCTTTCATGAATAGAATTAACGAGTCCTTTAGTAATCCATGTTTTTCTTTTTATATCTTTATGATGAATCTTTACGAACTTTGAATTGGCAGCATTTTTTTCTTTTAACAGCTCAACAATTAAATCGGCTGTTTCATCTACTGATTCAATGCTGTAGTAGTTACGCCAGTCATAATTATGTAAGTCATTTCTTAAATCAGAGTAATTGATATATTGTTTGTATTTATCTTTTTCTATTCCTAAAGTTGTAAAATGTATTGGTATTTTGGCAATTGTTATATAATGATCGGTAATGTTTGTTTTTATTATAGATGAGAGTATATCAGTTTCGTCTTTGCTTTTTATAAAAATGTGGTCGAGACAACTTTGACTTCTAGGTCTAGTTACGTTAATAACGAAAGTTTGAAAGTTATATACATATAGAGTGTTTAAATATATATATATATATATATATATATATATATATATATATATATATATATATATATATATATATATATATATATATATATATATATATATATATATATATATATATATATCCCATTCATAACAGCCTACAAATCCCATTCATAACCGAAGAGATATACACTATAGCCACTATATTCAGTTTCGGAAATAAATGAGAGTGACTTACACAGCGTTTCAATGGCCAAGATGAAGACAGCGGGTTTGTTTCAAGATCGGAAGACGAAGAAAACGGGTATAAGTCACTCTCATTTATTTCCGAAGCCGAGTATAACTACAAACAGATACTTACAGGATATCAATGCAAACTGACAGAAAATCTGTATATAGACAGACCTCCCAACAGAAGACTAAATAAATTCTGGCCGGTAGATCTCCTCCAGCAACACTAATCTAGATTAGTGATATATAAGGAGAAATGTCAATGGACATCTCCCTTTCATGTCGAAGACTTATTGTAGATTGTAAATTGCAGTAAAACAAAACAAAATCGTTCATTGGCATTGACCGCGTTGGATTTTTATTACTCAATTTATAGTCACTTGTCATTGTTGTTTGCCATTTAGTAAAATATGTAGTTATTTCAATGTAGTTCAATGTTTAAATGTAGATTATTAAGTGGACATCATGCCCCAACTTTCACTATTTAATATTACCAGGTATAATAGAAGTTATAAATTATTTTAGGTAGAAGTTTAAGTTTTATATGTAATAATCGAAAGTTACTAGACGGGCAACTTGATCAGACAAATATCCGACTTCATGTGATTAGAGTTAGGATTAGTATCATGAATATTAGTATCATTTTTTTCATATAACATGCCAATTAATTTCATTGAAGATGCGACATCATCTTCTCCCAAGTCGGTATAATATGATACAACGAAAATACGGTACAAAAAAATTTGATTTATGGAAACTTCCAACGTAATTCTAAAATGATATATAGAGATGTAAATAACACGATGATGTAAGTTTTACGAAGCGTAAAATATAATTCAGCAACGGCTGGATCAATAATCTTAGGACGGATACGGATTTATCTCAGGTATAGTCTAGGTCAGCTAAGCAAACCCCGAAAATATTTTGAAATCCTCCGCGGCAACGAAGTAATTCCAGTACTAAAATTATTTTTAAAAAAAGCAACCATCCATGCATTGTAGTGTATTGGTAATTTGTTTCCTTCGTTTAATAATTTTAAACTCTTTTGAAAGTTAGTTATTAATATACTTATAACAGCCGCTATGAACAAAATTTTAGAATGCAAAAACCGACATTAATAAGTAATCTGATATTTACCATGTAAACGTAATCGAGGCGCGATGAAAGCGTTGCCTTAGGCAGCGCGAATCCGTGGGATTGCTTAATTAAACGTTACTCAAAAGCGAAACAATGCCTCTTTGTTTCTCAAGTTTTATACACATAAAGGGTGCTAAGCAAATGCCTATTTTTAGAGTTAAATGCGGATGAAAGTAAATGGGCATCAGGGAACAAATAGAGAAACATTAATTTATTATGTAAGATGGGATGGAAAAGATCCACTGGGATGAGAAAGTGATAAATGGTCGTGCCGGAATATTTTATTTTGTTTAATAAGTGTGCTTTTATTAGACGAAAGTTTTTGTTAAATTATGACCGGGGCGTCTGAAATTATGTATTGAAATTGAAAATATTCTTGACAGCTACTTCTAAATTGCAAATGCGATAGGAAAAATTAAAGCAAGATTAATAACTCAATATACCCAAATATTCAAGTAAGTGCTGGACATAATAATTTGGTATATCTTACACTCGACTTTCACCGGATCTACAACGCCGTGCTGTGCTCCTGATGCTTACGAATGCAGCACTTGAATACATAATACATGCACATAGGTTATTTTAGATCATTCAACAAAGCGCACTTACGAGCAACACATTTTCCATTTGCACACTCAGAGGTAACAAGATACGGATATAAAGCATCGTGTCACTGTTAAATACACAATAAATTTTTAAAAGAGGAATAAATCGCATTAGGCGGCCATTTTTGGTTAATGTATTTGTCAATCTACAGCAGGAAAATATTAACATTGTGGTAATAATCCTTTCTGGCCATTTTTGGTTCAACTTTATAAATTTGTGTTTGGCTTCGGCAATGAAAAATACTTTTGTTCTGAGTTGATCTTTAGCATTTCCACGAGCCGATATTCTTTGACAACTTGGTTGTCAATTTCCTTTTCTGTAAATATTAATTTGGTATCGATTACTTATCGCCTCACTGTCGGAACCATGTCCCATGTTTTATTGTTTTCTAATACTGCCAGCTCTTTTAAAAAATCTTCAAATTAATAAGTAGGTACACGCTTCGACAGTAATATTTTCTTTGATGAGAAAGTGTTTTAGGCTTGGTATGGATCTAACCGGCTCTAAGTTCAGCTATCAAGTTGTGAGATTACTCTATTGCATCTTATATTACATCTATTGCATCTTCGTATCCCGTAACTTCTTCAAATATGTTCGAGTTACTGATGCAAACCAGTCTTCGAAGAAGGGTCACAAAAACTTATCGAAGCTGGCAGCAGGCCTCCTACGACTAGATGAATACTAAGTTAAGTTCGCTACGGTAATAGTTTTTATTCCAGAAACTTGGTTGCCAACTTAAAGCGCTCACAAAAAGTGACATTTTTGTCCCAATTTAGGCCGCTGTGTCAAGTATAAAAAATTTACTGTACTTATGATATTTTGTTTTAAAAATTTAGTAGTTGTACCTAATACTAAAAAGATTTATTTAATCATACTATATTTTGTAATTTTAACTATTTGTAATCATTATGTTAGTTTATAATTTAGTTAATTACGTGTATTTCCCCATCCAATAATTGGTGTTTGTAAAACAAAATAGAATTTTTTTGGCAGGGGTTTGGCCTCCGAAAACTAGTTCGATTAGCCACAGAAATGTTTAACCATTTATTTGTTTAATTACAAATAATCAAGTCAATCTCAAAACTATAATTATATTATGGAATAAAAAGAGAGGTAATCATTTCATAAAATTTTGTTATTAGTATTTATTTTTTGTGTTATTTCTTTATTTTTTATCTTTTTATAATTGGGTTTATAAACAGGGACACGTTGCGTCTAGGTGTCTATCAAGACGACTTCGCACAATCACTGGAAAGACCACGGATGTAATAGGTTAACATAACATGAGGATAAACACTGGGAGTTCCAACTAATATAATCTACGTACTACATATTACTATTACTAATATCTTTAATTAAAAATTAAAAACAAGGGAAAGTTCAATTTGGTTTAAACAGTTAGCCTAAATTAAGATTCTTGCAGTTTTAACACTCGGAGTAGTTTCCACAAACACCAAAACACTTTCACTTCGCTCGACGCGCGTTTCGCCAACCAATTTGGCATCATCCGGAGACGATTAAAACTGATTAAAACCAGTTTTAATCGTCTCCGGATGATGCCAACTTGGTTGGCGAAACGCGCGTCGAGCGAAGTGAAAGTGTTTTGGTGTTTGTGGAAACTACTCCGAGTGTTACAGTTACACCAAAGGTTCCAGCCCTATCCAGTAGTTATCTTGCAGTTTTGATAAAATTATATAATAACTCATTAATGTTGTCTTTTAAGGGTCAGAAGGAGGTTTCTACATTAGTAGAGATACATTTTGACATATGAGGGATTCAATAAAATGTTGTCTTTCTCAGATTATAATGATAATCTGAGCAATTAACTATTAAGTGGTTTAGTGCACTAGTGCAGCGGTAGAGTTATTGTTGCATTTACATATATCTGATCTAATAATTCATATTTTTTTCAAATACCAGGGGCTTCTTTTGTGGTTAATTTATTAGCCTAGATATTGTCAAAGATAGTTTCCCTGGGTAATTTCCTTTAATGTGCGGTATATTTTTTGGTAAGGTAGAGTGTGTGTTGCAGTATTTATTCCTTGATATTGATGCAAATTCCAACCAGTCCATTTCCCAATGTTCTCGCATTTATTTTTTAAAAATTGCTCTCCTATCTCCTAGCTATAGCCAATTTAGTGGCTTTAAGTCAGTGAAGCTTTATGCTAATACGTCTACAATTTCGTTTCCTTCAATTCCTGAATGGCCTTTTGCCCACAAAAAGATCACTTTCTGTCAAAATAGAAATTTCAAAGGCGCCTTAATTTTTAGTTATCCCTTTTAAATTAAACAATTCAATATTTCCCAAATATGTGGAAAATTTGTGAGAAGAAATGTGACGCCCCAATTTTTAATTATTAATAAACTAATATCGACGACACCGGAGATGATTTGAGGAAAGCACCACGGAAACCAAACAGTACCTGACAAATGCATCTGTCACTGGGAAAGCCGCAAATCCCGTAATTTTTCACAGGCCTCCATAAAACTAACGCATTAACAGAGCACATAGTTTATTAGGTTAAGACGCTGGCTGGGTATTTTTCTTGCGGCGGCGGAGAATTCTTAAGACGAAAAAATTGTCAACTAGCGACGAGGGCTTTTTATTCGTCGAGCATCCTCCACCGTTTCTATGAATTAGAGATGAGTTACGAACTCGGGCCTGTGGAATACTAAGTAGATGTGCCGGGAAAGCCGCAGCAGTAGTGATGGAGAGTAAAATAAAAATAGACATTGATGTACACTGAAAGGATTTCCGCGGACTGGAAGAAGAATTGTATCTAGGGTTGAAAACGTTTTATTATGCATATTATTTATTATTCAATTATGCAGAATGTAATATTGTGAAATTTTTGGCAAAAGTGCTGTGAACAACCAACAACCAACAAAATAATTTGTTGCCTTGATTTATTAATTTATTGATTTTTCAGTATTATGCCGTGAACCTGATACAAAAAAATATGTTTTATAATTTTAACACTTAAAGTGACATATTTCGTAACAGCAGCAGCTGAGAAAGTTTAGAGAGTTAATGATTTTTTCGTTTCTTTCTGTTTATTTGTTCTCAGTCCCATATCAAAATAAGAAAAAATCATGTATGAAACAAGTTAAAAAATATTATTATTTTATGTAACTCCTTCATTCTGCGGGAACGCGCTTCCACAAATTTGACTCGTTACACAGAATCATTCACTTCTTTACTGGTTACATAAATAGCAATTCCCTAACTATTAAACACACAACCCACTTTAATAGACTAAAGGGAATATCAAGGGCGTATCTTAACGTTTTGAGAAATACCCTAATGTTTGAGAAGTTTGCTATAATGCTATATTGAGTAAAAATTGTCCCCTTAGGGGTTTAAAGTTTCGACTTGCGTCACTCCCAAGCGACCCATGTTAAACCATGAATTTTCCGCAAATTGACTGGAGATTTTCTTAGCGGAATCAGCAATTTCCTAGTTCTCAAGCTAGCTGTAAATTACGCCGGATGGGCGCTAGTAAAAATTGACGTCGCTTTGTTAGTTTGATCATACTTTTAAACTTTTAAACTGCTCTAGTGTTCTGTCAGGGAGGTATATGGTGTAACGATTTAAGTTTTATTCCACGAGAAGGCCGAGAAACATGAGAACGATTTTTACTTTAACACAGAGACGCGAATGCCTGTGACGAGATGCTCGCGCCTTGTGCTTAAATTACATAAATTTAAATTAATTAATTATCATTGCAAATATGGAAACATTAGTAGCTCCAACATAGTTACTAAGTATAATATTCTAATATAAAATTAGTACAAATAAGCAACAAACAACGAGAGCAGAACAGTACCTACTAATAATAGTGAAGAGGTATTTTAATCTCTTTGTGAATACAAATAAAAATAATATAGAAAAAAGTAATTGATGTCATGATTTATTAAGTTTTTACCAATTTCTTGAACAGGGTAACAAAAATGCTATGGGTAATCATTTTATTTTCTAATGCAAATATTATCTATTCCCCCAGAGTTGAAAACATAACCACAAAAGTTCTGAAATAAATATATAAATATAGTAATATGTTTCATTATGTTATAAATCCCGTATATGCATAATATAAATTAGCTCTGCATTTGATAAAAAATCCATTGCCATTTAAATATCGATCGATAACCTAATAAAATACATACTCGATAATAACACAATTATTAAAATAATAAATAAATATAAATATAAACAGTCCCTATTTCAATACACTTAATATTAATCTTCAATACGCGGCAAACATGAACTGCAAGGCGAAATGCACACACGCCTGCTAAAACAATCATATTTGCCATATTCAGGTTCTTCTTCATAACTGCTTATTGCTGAAATTTACGCGTAGCACGAGGTTCGCGTAACAAGAAGCACAACCCTCAATTGACATAATGTCTTATGACCGAGCTTATGACAGTTATCACGGAAGCACAAAATGACGTAATGTCATAATTATATTTTTTATTATTTATTGAAGCAAAACATAATATTTTTTTGGCCGTTGTAATAGGCGCGAGTTCTTATGAACAAAAATTTGTTAGTGTATAGAATCACTTGGGCTGTTATTATTTGTTTTATGTTTAAACTTTTATCATATAATATTTTGGATTTTCCGTTAATGGATCTTATTTAGAGAGTTGATAGAGAGATCTTTCTCTAGAGCATGAAAAATGCTTGATTTTTGAGATTTCAAAGGAGGTCCAAAAAAAACTAAAATTTACTTTTATATTAATTGTTTCGAATATGTGAAATTCAAGAAAAATCGTGATTATTAACTTGAAATGTAATCTTTGAATTATAACATACAAAATGTGATGCTAATTATATTATAGTTAATTTTAAATTTGATATTTATTCAGAAAATATTTGCATAGAAAAAGCATTGGTTATAATTTGCTATTTTAACATAAGTTTATTTACTGTTTATCAAAATATAAAATTGATTACTTTTAATATTCAAGTTCCCCTGTTCTACCGTACTATAATTTAAATTTAATAATATGGGATTTAAAATCCTCTGCAAAACAATATCCTTATCAATGGGTCGTTTAAATGGATTTATATATCGACGTATTAACTCTTGTGTTTGTTTTTTACCTTGTTTATGTTTTGTATTCCGTTGCACTATATTTTAATATTCCCGCACTCCTTTACAGTTCTTTATCGGCACTACTGGAATCTGGATATGAATTCGCTGTATACTGTGATGCTGAATTTGTAGCACTAGTGGTTTCCAGTGAATTGGAACACTAATCGTTCTTGAAACACTGTTATTATCCTTTAGATTTCACTAACTTCTATTTTACTTTTTAATTTTGTGAAGCACTTGTTGAATGATTATTATTTTATTTGAGTTTTATTTGAGTTTTATTTGAGTAAAAAACTACTTAACCAATGATTTAAATTAGATTTAGTTTATCAATTGTGAATGGATAATCTATTATAATATATTATTTGATACTCCTTGGTGCCTTTAGTTGAATTTTGCGCTCATTATTAATTAATTATAACGAGTTTTTGTGGTTGCTACGATACTCCACCATTAGTCAAATCTGTGCCGTTCGCTCTATCTCTGTTCTGAACTGCCTGAACCTGTATGCTTCAGCTCATGCTTACGATTATATATATATATACACTCCCCGGCACAAAATTCCGTCACCCTAAAATTTTGCCCAATTTTGATGTTTTATAACTTTTTTATTTTTCATCTGATTTTCATAAATTTTTTACCAGTCTGTAGATCAGTTCATTGTGTGTCTTTTTAATTATTGTAATAAGTCATATTTTTCGTCCAGGCAATATTATACAGGGGTAAATCAAAGTGTTGTTTTTTGTCGTAAACTCAAAACACCCTGTGGAAAAATTGAGGCGAATAATTTTGTTTACAAACTGTTTGCTGCCATCTTAGACGTATTGTAAACATTTTGTTTTTTGATTCATCCCATTATCTCATTTCTTCTGCGAGCAGCAAAATTTTAAATGAAACGCTGTTAATTTTATCATTTTTAATTAAAAAACATCGACGTTGGCTAAATACGCGGTTATTGTGACAGAATATTTGACAGTACAGTTAATTTAGTGTGTTGTCATCATGGTAACTACAGCAGACGTAGGTAGAATTGTTGCCTTAATAGAGGATGGCCGCAATAAGAGTTATGTCTCCCGTACTCTGGGAATTGCGCGGTCTACAGTTTGTGATGTTTGGAATAGGTATCTACAGACGGGAAACTTTATTAGGCGGCAAGGCTCTGGCAGAAGGAGAATGACCACTCAAGCTGATGATCACTTTGTCATTATGAGTTCTTTAAGAGATCGAAGAGCTACTGCTGTGTATCTAAAAAATGACTTGCAAATGGTACGTCGAGTAAGTGTAAGTGAAAGAACGATACGTAGAAGATTGTTAGAAGCAGGATTGCTTTCAAGGCCAGCAGTATGTCCAAAATTGCTTCCTCGGCATCGACAACACCGACTGAGATTTGCAAGAGCGCATGCTGACTGGACTGTAGAACAGTGGGGAAACGTACTATTCACAGATGAATCCAGGGTTTGTTTAAGGTCGCCGGATGGTCGTGAACGGGTATACACACGTAGAAATGAAAGATATGCAGACTGCATCATATCTGAGCGACTGCAATATTACGGTGGTTCAGTCATGGTTTGGGCGGGTATTTCTACAAGGTCAGTACGATGCACGTACTGACCTTGTATTTGTTGAAAATGGAGCACTAACCGCCGTTACATTGAGGAAATCCTCCAAGAAATTGTTGTTCCATTTGCTCCTTTCATTGGGAACCAATTTACATTAATGCATGATAATGCTAGACCTCACGTTGCACGGGTAGTGAGCGAATATCTGGATGAGGTTGGACTTCCAAGATTGGACTGGCCCGCATGTAGCCCGGATCTCAACCCAATCGAACATCTTTGGGATGTTCTTAAAAGAGCACTCCGTCGCCGTCCTGTGCAACCACTAACCTTGCAAGACTTACGGCTGGCGCTGACAGAAGAATATCAGGCTATTCCTCAAGACAGAATAAGTAATCTTATTAATTCGATGCCACGAAGAATGCAAGCTGTCATTGCTGCGAGAGGAGGACATACACGTTATTAAAATTTGTCTTTGTTAATTAATTTTGTGATATACCTAGTGGATGTTTTTGTTAATAAAAATAAGCTTGAAATCAGCGTTTCATTTAAAATTTTGCTGCTCGCAGAAGAAATGAGATAATGGGATGAATCAAAAAACAAAATGTTTACAATACGTCTAATATGGCAGCAAACAGTTTTTAAACAAAATTATTCGCCTCAATTTTTCCACAGGGTGTTTTGAGTTTACGACAAAAAACAACACTTTGATTTACCCCTGTATAATATTGCCTGGACGAAAAATATGACTTATTACAATAATTAAAAAGACACACAATGAACTGATCTACAGACTGGTAAAAAATTTATGAAAATCAGATGAAAAATAAAAAAGTTATAAAACATCAAAATTGGGCAAAATTTTAGGGTGACGGAATTTTGTGCCGGGGAGTGTATATATATATATATATATATATATATATATATATATATATATATATATATATATATATATATATATATATATATATATATATATATATATTTGTTTTGCAACTCCTGATTCAATTCGGTTTATTCCTTCAATTTAACGAAGGAATAAACCAAATTGAACCTTTCTGTGTTGTTGTTTAAAAAAAAGCTACAAAACCATCTCCGCCTACGGCCCGCAGACTAGGTTTTTTC
>CAXKVY010009624.1:0-24432 GCA_964058915.1 Tetropium fuscum
CTCCATCTCTTGGAATATTTCTTCATCATCTGTTCTTGTAACTATGTTTCCACTTCCTAGATCCACTTTGATATTTGTCAGCTTCTTTTTTCGTGACTCCTTCTTTTTTGTACTACCACGCTCGGTTAAACAGTTAATGATATTTAGGCAAATTATTTGGACTAAATTGTTCTTAGGCAAATTGAACAAAATTATATATAACAAATTATATATAACATATATAAGCGTCTTTTTAATATTTGTAAATAATCTGCCATATTTGTTTACCCAAAGAAAGTCACATATTTTGTAAAGAGTGATTCTTTCGCTTTAATTATTTTCAATTCCGTAGTCAGATGTAATCTAGAATATTCCACAATATGGAACCCTATATATTATAAATATATAAAAGGAAGTGAATTTGTCTAGAAAAAAAATTAGTAAGGGCATTAATTACACGCACCATAGATACCGACAGTATTTATCTTATGGCAATATGACCTTTTTACAAAATGAAACGTTTGGACCTTGGAGAAATTTATATGATGTGTATTTTCTCTATAAAATTTTTAATAGTATTTTTGATGATACTTGTTGTACACACTTTAATCATATAGATTTCAGGCTTTATTATATTAGAAACATATTTTTTAATAACTAATTCCACGTATAAAAAGACAGGCGCGTATAAACCTCATAAAAACGGTAACGGTATTTAAAAAAAATAGGTACTAAAATTTAGGCTAACTATTAAATAGTTAGCATACATTTTATGCACTAAAAATTCTTATTATAATTAATTGATTTATTAATATCGAGACCTCCAAAATCGTGTTCTACGGCAAAAAACATGTAGGGAGGAAAAAACACGCTTTTGTGTCAAAAGTTCTTGTCTATATTTCATCCTTGGCAACTGGACTATAATCCATTTTGGCCTACGGCACTAAATTCTGAATGATATGAGACATATGTCGTATTATACCGAACTTATATTTATATATTTTCGTTTAGTGGTAACGAACATTATACAATTTCTCGTGGTAAAATGGTCGCATAATAAATTATTCGGATTTATCATTTTGATAACGCAATAAAACTTAAAGGTCTTGTTAATATTAAACAACATTTCTCAAATTCATTATTTATGCACTCAACCAGCTAGTAACTGGGAAGTGTCGGAGGTACGAAGGGATTATATGGATATAAAATAAGAGACAGTTTGAAGCACACATAAATTATAGGAACGCTTGGAATTTATTTAAAAAAATGATAAATGCCCAACGTATCGTTTGGGACACAAAGTTTCTGTTATGAATGCACGCGGTTCGTGATAATTTCATAGAAGTACGTAGCCATGTCGAAATTGACAGAAAAATAACCGCTGTCGACATGTCCCATAAAATTGTTAGGATTATTTCGAGTTTAATTTTATATTTATTCAGAAACCACTTGAAAATTTAAAAAAATATTTGTTACGTTTTGAGCTTTCTAACGTTTTCATATCGAGTTATGTAGTGAAACTACGTTACTGCTTATAACTTGGACCACACCTCAGGGGCGGACACTGACTTCAGGGGGGGGGGAAGGAAAAAATCGTGAATAATATATTCGAAACTTATGTTGTGTTCCCTTTTGCATGTTTTTAGTAATTCAGGTCGGTCATATGACTTTCATTAGTCGATTACATCAATATTTCCACAGCACATATAATAATTTTTTTGTGATAGATCCATACCACAAATATATTAGTGCATATCTGTGTCGCCTTATTGTTTTGTGAGTTGAACATTGACAGTTATGTGACGCTAGCCTAGATCCGCAGATCTAATTTCCTGGGGCGTTGGCCTCTTCGCTTCCTTTTTCTGAGCCAACCTCGTGGTTGGCACAGTAGTTTTTCATTGTGTTAAAAGTTTAAGTGATTTTCTTGGTAAAATAACGTTATGTACGTTCCGATAAAATGGGATAATATAAGGAAATCATTGTGCATGTGTTGAGATTTTGCATGAAACTGCACATACCACATCAGTTCGATCAAATAACTTTTATAAAAACATTGATTGAGAGCCTGCGTTGCGTTGAACTCCCTAGAGTTGAGGGACACAGGTAAGCTCTATTTTCGAGGCCATTTTCCAGATACGTAGGCTTCATTGTCTTTTTGTGAGTGTATGTCACACTACCTTTTTGCACCACCTTTTCTTTTACACCTGCTTTTACACCACCTCTTTTGGAACCACATTTCTTTTGAACCAACGTTGGAACTACCTTTATGACCACCTAGCTAAAATCTATCGACCCCTGTACCGACCTAGAGTCACAGGAGATATCCACATTCCTGGAAGACTCGTTGTATATTACAGATAAGCATAGTTTTAAGTATGGACTTGATATTGCTAGTGTCTACGTTTTAAAATATTATTACGAGCCCTCTGCTAATGTTTAACAAAGTATTCACCTGGTTACTCCCGCTGATTAAGCAACCTATTTAGGTAGGAATTGCCTCACTATTTCTGTGTGTATATATATATATATATATATATATATATATATATATATATATATATATATATATATAAAACGGTTTAAACATATATATATATATATATATATATATATATATATATATATATATATATATATATATATATATATATATATATATATATATGTTTAAACCGTTTTTCTGTATAAGCTCTTTATGTATTTCCTGCGTTTCCAGGTATAATACCACATTCTTGGTAAACTTTTGAATTCTTTTTTATGTCACACCATTTTTAAATTTACAATTGTAAAGTAAACCTAGTAATAAATATACTGCGTGTATTTTTCTTTTCCCCAAACATTACAGAAAGTACCAGAGTGTATTCGATACCCAGGATAATTTGGGGATTCTCTGACTTAGTTGCGCATAGTCAGTGGCGTCCATGGTAATTAGTGAATTTAATTAGAATTTTATTTTTATTTTTATTAAGAGCTGAGCTAGCTTAGGCAAACTTTTATTGCCCACTTTAAATCGCTATTGAATAACGGGATATTTTTTATCGAATTAGTTTCATACTTTTTACTGACCCTGTAAGTGCAATCTTGGTTATTGTAGTAGTACCTGCGAAGAATCTTAAAAAGTTTATTGAACATGAGATAAAATAAATAAGTACCTACATTTAAATAAATAAAGGCCAGAATATATAATCCATTCATGAGGGTTGTGAGATTTACTAAACATCCCCCGTAGTTCGCCTTCTGCTGTGAGTGATTTTCGCAAATGGTGTAGTAAATACAAGCTCCGTCGATACTAAACGTCTTTTTGTGAGAGGCGACGCCGGATATCGTTCCAGTAATTACTTGTCAATTCTACCACCAGTTGGAAATTTGTCTAAACTTTGAAACGACAAAACATTAATGCTTATTTGTTCCTAAATAACTGGCTTATACCTAGATCTCGTAGTTATTGTCAAATAACACCAAACACTATTAATTTGATCTATAACAGAATACATTTATTTTAGTTAAGAGCTTAGCAATTGAAAATATGAGTAAGATCACATCCAACTAATTACAAGTATTATCAGCATTTTAATATTAATTGGACAAGAAGTTTGTCATATCATAACATTTAACTCTGCAGGATACTTTTCAACGTTATGAATTTACGTAAAGCTTTAAAACTTATGGTATTAATTTACTATAACCTAAACATGAGTATATCCATTAGTTTAAATGTAGATATACAAGATAAGTATGAGTAACAACCAATATCATGGGATATTAATTTCTGGATAGTATTTAAGGAATTATCTAACAGTATATCTCCATTAATATGTTTTTAATATTATTTGTTTTAAGAAAATGTCTAATAAACTGTCCATTTAGGAACCAAATGGCAGGATAAATTGTCTACTACTACTTCTTTGTGAAGATGCGCTCGGGTAACCATGAATTTATTTATGTCGACACCCACTTCGGCAACATAAAAATTAATTAGCATCCGATCACTCCAGTTCTACTGTTGGATTAACATTAAATAAACGTTCATTAGCATCTTATCTATGCTTTTATCAGTCTTCGCATCGTTGTAAAATATATAATTCTAAATTTGACTGCCCACAGAAATGTTTTGGATCATTTTGTTCCTTTTCAGAATAAAGCATTATATATTTACCAACGCCTCAAGTTATGGATATCATTAAGAGGTCTTCAAGAATTTTAGTGCCTTTAATATACAATTTAATGACTGTTTTTGCGGTTATTCCAAGAAAGCGCTATAAGAACAGTGAACATGTTTTATGATTGAACTCGGTGCATCAATAGGCTGCGGATTTGCTTTAACAATACCGCAGCAAATGAAGAGTTGGACAGTGAAAATAGTTATGATATTTTGAATTGTTTAAGAAAACATAGCCACGAAAAATATTTTCAAAAGTAAATTTGTTTTACAACAGCCCCAGTAGCACGAAATATTGGTAGTCTATTGTCCTGTTCTGGGCCTAATATTATACCGCGTTATATTATTATAACACTTATTGAGCAGAGGTAGGCCCTATGTCGGCGTAAAATAATTTTGCATTATTATGTTCCCACGTTTGCCCAATATTTAACATTTATTACCAATACGGGTAGCATATGCGGTGGAAATATCATGCCGATGTAACTTACCAATAGGGTGCCCATATGGATCCAATATTTACCATTTCATACCAATTTCGGTAACATATGTAGTGAAAAAAACATGTCGATATAGCTTACCAAACATGATATCAATATGACTATTATATGTAGAGAAAATAATATACCAATGTAACTTGCCAGTAGTATGCCAATATTAACCATTTCATACCAATATCAGAAGCATACGTAGTGAAAAACACATGCCAATATAGCTTACCAACATGATACCAATATGGGTAGCATATTATGTAGAGAAAAGACATCGATATAAATTGCCAATGTAGCTCCATTATTTAATGTTTATTAACAATGTGGGTAACATATGCGGTGGAATAATATGATACCACCAATATTTACCATTTCTTACTAATATCGGTAGCATACGTAGGTACTGAAAATAATATGCCAATATAGCATACCAACATATGTAGGATATTTAATGCACCAATATAACTTGCCAATATATGATGCCCATATTTCAATATATTTACTCAATATTAGTGTTAAAGAATTTTGAGTAAATTGCCCTATAAAAATGTTGTGTATGTCCTGTCCTTGCGCTAATAGAGGCCCTAATAGGGTAAGTAATTTATTTTTTGACAGACACAAATTAAAGGAGGATATACAGTTACATCTTTATTTAAGGCACATACACTTAAAAATATGGGTCTCATACATTTTATATAAGATATATTTAACATATATCTATCTAATGGTGCAATTAATATTACGTTTACGGTTCATACAGGACGTTCCTAGTTGCCATACTAGGAACCATCGCGTCCTTCGTAATATTTATGCACTGCATTCTGTTTACATTTATATGATAATATGTTCCTTGGCACCAAGGTACTCTAGTGTTAAGTGGACAGACAACAATCCCAGCATCCCAAAGGCAAGAAATTCAGTTTTATATCCAGATAATTAAGCCATTAACCCGACAACTACTTTTTCAAATGTTTCACTTATAGCTCAACAACGAGAATCGGGTGGATCAAAAATATATTTTTTTAGAGTGCCATAAAAACAATACTGTTTTATTGCCTTGGTGGAAGTGTTGATTACAAAGTATTCTTTTGTTTCATATTAATGTTACAGAAAAGACAATAAATATTGATGAGCTCGATACCGGGACACCATTTAGAACTAATTAATGTAGGTGCTTTATTTATTTTCATTACAGTGTTGCAGTTCACTCTCTATTTAATGTTTTATAATACCATGACCTACTCTTAAACAATGGCAGTGTTTTTAATCGTACTATGAAAAATTTATATATGTATCACCTACAAAAACTGTGATATATCGAGGCTTTTTAAAACCATAATAACACTAGGATTCCTCAATATATGCCACAGTAATAGTTAATTGAGTGCTGAAATGATAAATAAGTCTATTCAAAAACTCCCGAAAAAGTTCAGCAGAAAGCAATCTTAACACACTATAGGAATTAATATCAAACATGAAAAAAATACTTTATCTTGTATTGTACCGCTAGTATTTGAAAAGGAATTTTATTGTAATTTTATGGTCTACGATTATCTATGAATTGAAAATTGTTTGTAACAAAGGGGGTACGAAGAACAAAAACTACATCTAAAATCGAGTGTTAAAGCGAAATAACTATTTTAATACAATCTAAGAGACTTTTTAAGTTTATATTATAAGCTTGTTAAATTTTAATGACTTTATAATAGAATGTTTTCTAGGAGCATTCAACAAACTTCCCTAACAAGCCTTCTGCTCTATAATGCAATCTTAAATCGGAAACTCTTTTTTGTCAACTGTTTACTGCAACTGACGTGTTTATTTATAGAATAAGTGTCGCCAGGCATTAAAATATGATGGAGGT
Source organism: Tetropium fuscum (assembly GCA_964058915.1). Classification (NCBI taxonomy): domain Eukaryota; kingdom Metazoa; phylum Arthropoda; class Insecta; order Coleoptera; family Cerambycidae; genus Tetropium; species Tetropium fuscum. The sequence goes on from CAXKVY010009624.1 coordinate 6,494, forward strand.
AATTGTTTAAATTGCCTCCCATTATATCTTGAACAATGGGATATATTACGATTATTAAGAAGTCTCTTGACGGAATTAGTTGCGCTCCTATAATTTCTAAAGTTTAGCTTATAATTGCCATACAAATGAAGATATTATAAAACTTCCTTAATAATGAAAAGATAAAAATAGCATACTGTTCATGTTCATTATAATTCTGTTTATTATAATATCATCTTATATGTTCATGTCATTTGAAACATATTTAATTTTATTGTCACCCGAAATACCTATAGATATATAAAATAATAAACCTTTACCCACAATCAATCCTGCACGTAAATGGTTCATTTCTAAATACAATGTAATTTTTTCTCCTAAAATCGTAGATAAAATAAGTTAATAAAATCTTCGACAATCAGTTGGGTGACATTTTGGAAAAGGCAAATATCACTTGAAATCTCACGAAACTAAAATTGGACTGTTCTAGAAACAAAGTAAAAAAACCATAACGACAACAATCGCATTTTTAATAAATAAGATAATATATGACGCCTTGGACAATCATCAAAAGTTTATGGCAGTATTCATTGATCCAAAAAAAAGCTGTTGATACGGTATGTCATACAGAACTCTCATGTACATTCAATAATACTGGTTTCAGAAATGATAGTTGAAATCTTTTAACGTCATATATAACCAACAGGAGACAATATACAGAAATAAATGGCATACGTAGTAAATCTAACGTTAGTGAGTATGGTGTCCCGCAGGGAACAGTACTTGGACTTATACTATTTTCATATATACATAAACTCATTATTCAGCATACAAACACTTACTTCTGAAAAAACAAGTTGTGAGTAACGATGCTATATGTATATCAGCGTAAAACCATACAACTTACTTCCCATTACTATTAAACGTGCTAGTACTCTGAACAAATTCAAAATCAGAACTAAACAATATAATATATTAAGTAAACCCAGATATCAAATTCAAAACATCATATATCCTAAACAGATATACAATTTAATATTGTATATCAAATTCAAAACATCATATATATCCTAAACAGATATACAATTTAATATTTTTCAACTAAACTATAATTTACAATGTATCCAAATGCAAATGCGGCACCCGGAAAAATTGTTATATTTTTAGAGCAATATAGACTTAAACTAGATACAATTGAGTCTAGAGTTCATAAAAATGTTTAAAATAATATAGACGTAAGGTACTTTTAAGTCCAAAATAATGACTAGAGACAATATAAATAAACCCCTAAGAAAACAAGTTGTGGTCGACGATGCTTTATGTATATCAGCGTAAAAGCATACAACTTGCTTTCCATTGCTATTAAACATATTGCTACTCCGAACAAATTCTAAATCAAAACTGAAAAATATATTATATCAAGTAAACGCAGGTATCAAATTCATAACATCACATATCCTTAAACATATATAAAATACTCTGTTTTAAATTAGAACTATCATCAATGTATTATGTTATCAATGATACTTAGATGCTTACCTTATTACCTGCTTACATTTTACCTACTTACCTTATTATTATTATTTTTTTTTTGTGCTGGTAAGTCCCCCCTGGCCTAGCCCAGAGAGTCCCTCCAGCCTCGTTACTCAACGACCGCTCCCCACGTCCGCGGGGTAAGCGGTCATTGAGGTCGCAATTCATGTGTCCTGAGTATACGCAACGAGCCAAGTATGACGGCCTTCTGCATCTTCCCAGCGATGACTTCTGCCGATTGACGGCATGCTGGGATGGTTCTTAATTCTGAGAGCAATGATTGTCGCATACCTCCGAGAGAGTCAATAATAAGAACCACAATTTTAACAGAATAACCCGGGTACAGCCTGCGGAGTTCAGAGAGTAAATCTCGATATTTTGTCCGTTTCTCCTCCTCTTTCAAGACAATGTTCTTTTCGGCCGGAGCCGAAAACTCAATAACGAACATCGTCTTGAGTTGGTGGTCGAGGAGGACTATGTCAGGCTTATTGGCTTGTATCCGCCTGACGGTGGGGAATGAATAGTTCCAGTATAACCGGGACCTCTCATTCCCCACAACGGACTCAATATCCCCCGGAGCATAGGGCAACACCGGTGTCTGATCTATACCGTACGAGTGCCGTAGGTGGTAATACAGCACTCGAAATGCCGCGTTATGTCGATGGATATAGGCAGAGACCGCATATGCTGGACAAGCTGACAGCAAATGCATAATGGTCTCTGGGGCCCGACGACATGCTCTGCAGCTGACGTCAGGCATTTCTATGCCCATCACGCGGCTTCGGTAGACCAGGGTGTTTAATACACCATCTTGGCAAGCTAATATAAAACCTTCGGTCTCTGACTTCAGCCCAGCTGACCTCAAAAAGCTAAAGGTCAGCTTTTGGGATAAGCCTAAGTCTTCTATATTTCTATAGTAGACTCCGTGCAATGGCTTATCCCTGTGCTGCTGAAAACGAAGTGTATTTCCAACAGCCGGAAGGTGGGCTTTCAACCGAGCAGGGTCCAACTCGGTGACAGAGTTTGGATTATTCTGCTCGGTGTCGAAGTCGAGACCTAGGCTATTAGCTGCTCTGTGTGCTGCCCTATATATAAAAGCTCCTACGCCAGCTCCTTCATGGTCTTTGACCATGAGGAGTAGGGGATCCGAACTCCTGATAATTTTACAGGCTGTGTCCAGGGTTACTCTGTTGTGGATACACTCCAATCCCAAGAGTCCACGGCCTCCCTGTTGTCGTGGGAGATATAACCGTGGAACGGACGATCTCGGATGCAAACTCCGACAGAGATGCATCATTTTGCGTTCGTCATCATGTTCAGGCATGTGTCCTGGGGCCCCACCACCTTGCCTATGACCCCCATCCGGGAGGGGTCGATCGTGGTGGCCTCTTCCTCGGGGCCTGGAAACCGAGTATAGGGGTGGCAAGGAGGTTAACCTGGCCACCCCCGGCCGGTATCAGAGGAATCTAGCGAATCCCCCCCGGGTGCGCCTGATCTACCGGTCCGATTCACACCATCGCTAGGGTAAGTGGTGGCGCTACTCACCAAAGGTCTGTGAGCTTGTTGAGTTATTATTATTATTATTATTATTATTATTATTATTATTTGTGCTTGCCTCTATTGTCACTCCTCTTTTTTTGACTGAATGAATGTATTTACTATAACAATTCACCTTGTATATGTTATGTATTTTTATTATATTTAACACTGTATTATTTATTATATATTTCTATATTACTATGTAAATTTTAATACGTCTTAATATGTCACTTTTTTTGTTCCTTGAGGAATAGTGATAAGTACTTTTATTGTGAACTATTGCAGTTTATTTACCATTAATGGTCATTTACATATTATGTGCTTCCTGTACCTACACATTGTACTCGTAAATAAACTTAATTTATTATTATTTTATTATTATAACAAAAGGAGACTACTTTTCTATACGTAATGCTTGTATTATTTTATGAAAGTGTTTCCACACGAGCGACGTGTTGGGTTTAATACAAGAATAATATTTCGAAAAGTAATCTATTTCGGGTCTTAAGTATTATTGTTAACTTGTTTATCAAATGGTAAATTACTAGTATCTAGAAAAATTTTTAATATCGAATTTTAATATATTTTGAGAGTTACTTGTATACCATGAGAAGGAAAAAAATTCTCAATTTATGTACTCTGTACTCAATACTCATAATATATACAGGGTCCGGTATAATAATTTCCCACATTTTAATCTTTAATAAAATCGCCATTAGATATACTATTTAGATTTTTATTTTATTAAATGAAAATGTATACTGTGCTATTTGTTTCCATAAAATTTTGAAAATTATAGAGTTCAAGTAGCTACCATTTTTTCGATACACATTCGAAGGTAACTTCTGAAGGTTTTCCCAGTCTCGTTCACTACGTTCTTGCACGACCATCATTTTGCAGGGGTGGGACTTTATGTCTGCGTGTAAAATTCTTCTCACAGCATTATCTGACAAACGCAAAGCAGAGGCATGTTTAGCAGCTGAACGGGTAGGAGATTGTTCCATTGCTTCTCTTGTAGCTGCGACATTATCAGGTATCCGAGCACTTCTGGGTATATCGGTTAATTATCTTTTTAAGGCAGAACCTGTGGTTCTAGAGTTGTATTGCGATCTGGAACCGGAGCATGTCTACCAAACGCGAAGTGAGTACGAAAAGCTCTTTGCGTCGTAACACAGATTCGTTATTTTTCATAAATGTTTCGATAATGAGGGTACGATGCTCGCCCGTCCAATAGGGAACATGAATAAAATTTTGAATACAAAAATAATACTAAAAAACATTGTAACGTTGTAATAATAAACAGCGATAAAATTGAAGCTGCTCGAAACTAGCTCTGATGTCATAACCTATAATATTCGGTAGGTGTTGTGCCGGAAAGCGGCCGAATGAAGTATGATATCAAGGGGTCGAGTGCAGAGTTCTTCGTGGCCGACCGAATCAGTCTCCTCGTCTTTTGTAAATTGTAGGCTGTGGCGTAGATATGTTAGCCAGCGACAAGAGGCTGAGCCTGAAGCATAAGACGACCCTGATAAAGACCGTCCTAGCCAACACCTGACCTACGCATCCACCATTATATATGATGGCCACGGAGATGATCAAGGACCACACCAAGAAGCTCTACGTCATCGCAGAGGACCACGGGAACCCGCTGATCCGGCTGGCTATGGACTGCGATCCAGAGGAAGCCGGATCTCACAAGCGGCCAAAGACCCAGATCCTGGACAACGGGTAAGTATAAGATAATCACGATATTATGTTTCATGAGTCAGAAAGGATCCCTCAAACACCCGATACGTTATCCCGGGGGTAATACACACCGGCGAAGAAAGTTAAGAGAGCCACGAAAATGGCAAGGCGCGAGCTACTCTATAAATACACTACGCTCCACCTCCCTTCAGTGATTTGAGCACAGTGGCGGTGCAAAATGTGGGTGATCTTTTTGCCGGACCCTGTATAAATATTATATTTATTATTACCTTATTATTACATTATATTTATTATTACCTTATAAAAAAGTATATAACGTTTAAAACTAAAGTGAATATAGATAATAACAATAATGATAGCTGCCAAAGTATTGTTTATTAGTATCCTATTCTTTTTATAAATATCTTCTGCTTTTAGAAACATTTTCTTATCAAGAACCACCGTGAAAATATTTTTTTCCTTTCCCTTTAAAAGTCCAAATATTATTCTCCCCTATATTTTTTCACTGGTTGAACGCCTATTTAAAATTAATTTATCGGCTACAACAATATTAATCACCGTTGATGGATTGCTTCCTTTAAAATATCGATTACATACTTCAAAATAATGTATATTAAACCGCATTATTTAAAACCTTCTTTCCTTATTTTTAATAAAAAAAATTCTGGGTCCATTTTTATAAATTTTTAACAGTAGCCCCACATATTTTATTATGCTACGTACTCGGACAAGGCACCACATACGAGGGGGCCATGTCCGAGTAAACGCGAATAGTTTTGATTATTTGTTTTTATTTCATTTTCTTATTTTTGCTTAATGGTTGACCACTGCCAATACTATACTCATTCGGAACTCTAATACTGGTATAAAACACGTATATGATTGTTCAAATCGGGATGTTAATACCATGCCTGGTTTACAACTTCTGAGTAACATAATAGCTAATTTCAGTGTGGTCTTTACGTTAAAAGAATTGATGACAAAACTACTCTTCATATAATATCAAATTTCATATAATATTTATTACATTTGTTCGTTGGTCTAACCAAATGAATAGATTCCCTTCTAGCGTCAGGAATCGGTATTTATCTGATATAAAAAGCAATTTAAATTATGCATCGAAAATAAATTCTTTAAATTGTTGGAACCGTTTAGGATAAAGCTTACAGCTCTAATGGTATGTTTTTGTTTTTTAACGCTATCTGCAGGATATCCACATGAAAACATGAGCGTTATTACAGAAAGTTTGTCGACCGTACCGAGCATTAATTATTCACGAACATTCCGTTTCATGTCAGATTGCTTTGTTTTATATTAGTTATTGATGACAGTCGGAAAGCCAGTAGGTTTTATTCTTTCAATCCCAGCTTCAGCGCCTCAAAATTAATTAAAGGTATTTGTTCGTAGTACGGATTTACCATGCATTACCGTTATAAAATGAAATTGCTATGGCAACGCGCCCGCGCAAATTTTGGGCGTTACAATTAATTAATAACGCCGTATATTAATAAAAAAGTATTTTAATAATAATATAGTAAAATGTTTAATAGTTGTATCAAATATAAAAAAAGTTCGTCGTTGCAATAATTACGATTTTTGGGATTTGTAAGAAATGGCTGACTAATAATAATAATAAAAATATTAATAATAATAATAATAATGATATTTTATTAGCCAAAAAAACGATGTAAAAGTGTATATGGCAAGTCAAACATACTAAAAAAAATTACAATTAAATAATGAACTGGTAACAGCAGAACTTCTATAACAAAAAAATTATAGATAACAAATAGAATAAATATTATAATACATGCATATTATAAACATGTGTACAGGTCTCAGTGTCAAATAGCAAGACAATGAAATTGTTTGTATTGTTTTTAAATTTCCTGTAATCATCAATTGAATTCAAAAGATTTATCTTTAAATTAATACGACAATAAATACATCTCGGATGATCCCAAGCCCGGGTCCAGCCAAACATCCACGCGCAGCAAGCGGCGCGGCAACTAAGGCTGGGCGCCGGGGTGGGTCCGAGGCGTTTAAGGAAAAATTAGAGTATGTTAACATTAAAAATTAAGTAAAATTAAAGTATGTTAACAGCTCCTTACTCCAAGGGGCGTATCCATCTGTCATTGTTAATGACATTGTCCAATGGGCATCGAAGTAAATAAAAGTAACAGTGTGAATAATCATAAGTATTTGCCACAACGCCTCAAAGAGACGTTGTGGCTTGTTTGAGAGTAAATATAGTAAAGAAAAAAATCCTTAAATGCAGGTTGAAAAGTTAACAAAAGATGGAAAAAAGAGGGAAAAGGAGGAAAAAAAGGAATATAAAATGTGTCACTTCACTCATCATAGTTGTTGGAATAATTCCCCCTGATTCCATCACCATTGAGTAGAATCTTTTTCCACCCTCAACCACTTCTGAACTTGGTGGTAAGTTCGGTAAGCGTAGAATGTTGCACCATCTTCCGTTAGCGGCATTTTTACAAAAAAATTATAGCGCCGGCTCTGGAGGGTCCCCTCAGTGTAGTCTCGTCCATACAGAGCTACCAGGCACTTTGCTCCGGCATCTGCGATGGCTTGGTGGTGAGTTGAAGTAGGTTGTTGGAGGAAAAATTCATCTGTGATGATGAGTTGAGGGCATTTCTGGATGGCGTTCCACAGTTTGTTCTTCCCATACTAGAAAAGGGCAGAGGTGGTGGTGTGGTCACACTCAGTGAAGGCGTGGACAAACAACTCACATCCTTGGACGACTTCAAAATATTTACGATTGAATGAGGTTAACGAATATTGTAATGGGTCAGCGTCACCTCTACCACTTTTCTGGAAAAAAACGTTCTTCACAGCTGATCCCAAACCATTGGATGGACGAGGAGGTCCATGTCTTCTCCAATGATTAGCACTAACTGAAAAGAGGTGTGTAATGATAAATGAAACGATACATAAAACCTAACGATACATAACGAGAGAATTTGCGATAAAATGGCAAAATTCTTAAACAAAGTAAACAGATATGAAATAAAGTAAATTCGCAGTGTGTAAAGAAATTAAAATGTGGGTACGTTATACTTGGAATGTTTTTTTGGATTTTTAAGCATTATGAGGAAACTATCAGACCTACGGTCGTCGTTAAATTACAGACGTTGCTTTAATTAAAGCTAATTACATTCCCTATAACATCTTCTTCTATGACTATACCCATAAAATGGGTATTTTTCATGATTTAAAAATTGTCCAAATCTTAAAATTTCACATTTTTGGAAAAAATTGCCAATTTTTGGATGATCGTATCTTGGCAACTATTGCATCTACAGTTCTGGTATCAAATTATATTATATCAATAATAATATATTTTATAAACAAACGCATAGTTTATGAGATATAGTGAAAAAATCGAAAAAAAGTGGTAAAATTTTGCGTTTTTCGAGTGCTACAAGGTTAGCACAGGCCTTTGAGGCTGGAAACTTGGATATATGCTACTGGTAGTGGTCGTAACAACACATTAAAAAATCATAACAAGTCGTTAGTTTGCGATTTTAGCTATTTCTACTGTACAATTTGACTGGCCTAGATACAGATCAACTCAGATTAGATTAGACTGTGGTGCCAATTTGACAAGTTCCATTATTAAAATTAGTCCAGTTAACGAAAGGTTGTAGAGTAAAACGGAAAGAACACCATTTTTGACATTAGTTCGTTCACTTTTTTTAAAAAAAGGGGATTTTCGAAATTTCAACAACCTACCTATGTCAAGGAAACCGCAAGGTAATCGATCAAAGTTTTTTCACAAATCATCATCCCTCAAAAAGTGCATTAGTATGCGTAATATTTTAGGTTGGAATAAACAGTCCGTTTGTCATGCACAGGAGCCCCCAAATTCGGATCGCGCTTCCTTTCCGGACTCGTACAGCTAAAACCGTTTTCCCTATGGCAAATGTGTGACATACATTATGTCGGGATGAATCTTCAAAAAGTATAACTTGGTAAAAAGCCCTTTGGGCAATAGGGAAAATAATATTGGCAACTAAGTAAAATTCCAAACCTTCAACCCCTAAAAATAGGGGGCGCACATGGTGTAGCAGGGTGTAGGTTCCTGTGCTTGCTTATTATGCCCTCTTAAATAATTCCACCAAAAAAATAACTGAAGGCAATTTTTTTATTACGTCTAATTCGACTGGATTATAAGTCAGTAGACCCCATTGGTGTGCCTCTTAAGATAAAATTTATTGCTTCAAAATGTGATGAAGCCACGACGCGACGGACGGTAGAAACTGGAAATTGATTAATTACCTAACTACTATATACAGTGTGTATAACAGAAAGCACCTTTCTCTTACATTGTAAATTGCAGTACCATGTGTGTATCCTCGAGAGAAATAAGTTGTATATATACTGTACCTACACCTTTTCATAAATCTAAGAATTATTACATTGTAATATTCTCATAAAGCCTATAAGAGTAAAGCCGCATAAGTTCTGGTAAATACGATCATAAATCTTAAAATAAATAAATCGGTACGTGAAGACTTTTCAGTGTCATACGAGGTAGAGTCATACACACCCACTGGCTTATAAATATATTAATGTAAAATGACACTGTGAAGACGCTACGAGAGTTTGTTGTGGTTTACCGCATCGTCGGGTTTCTGAGATGGAGGTATGAAGATTCCATTACATAATGGTTTCTAGCGTATTATCGCTTTACAACATTATTTTTCTGTTAGGAGCCGAGCCTTCTGTTAGGTATTTAATTTAACCCAAATACCCTATAATAATGCTATAAAGCTTTGATTAGGTCATATTAAACATATTTTTATAAGAATTCTTTTTGTATCGTCAATAGTTTTTTTCTATAATCCTTTTTAAACGACAGTGGTAAAATATAGTGTCAGTTTTGCGCTATCTGTCAGTGCTTTTACTCCATTCATCCTCTATCTCCCACTTCACTACTTTCATCACTTCATCACTTCTGATGAAGAAGTCTGCATGTACGGTGAATCGACAATTTAATTTTTGAAGTGAATACTTCTTAAGCCGCATGAGATTTTTCAAGGTCGCGTCACGACACATTTTATAACATCTTCGTCTCGCAAGGGAAATAAAGCATATGACAAATATGAGGGAGGGAGAGAGAGAAACAGAGATATTGAATGCAGCTTTTACTTGGGCAACGATTCCAAACAAGTGTTCTAAAGCTGAAAGCAATTATTATATAATGAGAAACAGAGATAGCGAATGAAGCTTTGACATGGGCAACGATCCATGTCAAGTGTGTCAAGTCTAAAGCGGAAAGCAATTTTGATATAATTTATAAAAGATTGTGACAGAATCGGAATTAACCAGAATACAATATTACTTATGCATATCCTGCTGGATATATCTGGATTGGGCTATCGAATCTAATCCAAATGAATGATGATCTTTTTGCGGAGGATGCGTCCTTGCCACTACTTCACTTTCTTCGTGAGAAATTCGGTTTAGATATGAACGACCGGAACATTGCCACGACTAAATCAGGAACAACGATTGTGATGCTATATTCTCGAGAAATCTACACCTCTCTCTCTCTCTAGTGGAATTTTTTTGACAGTTGAGAGGGTAGACATATATTTATATGATCTACATATAGCCATCTTATCTATTTTCTTTACAACCATTAAATAATATACTTGCTATTAATACGACATATCTAGGATACAATATTTTTATTTATTATTCTATATAGGTTTAATTTAACATAAAATACAAATTGCACTACAGTAAAATGTCAAGTTTGATTTATACTTGAGGGTGTGACATTTTCTTACCGTAAATTATTCCTAGAAATTTTTTTTCGGGCTCGAATATTTTATGAAAATTATCCCTCGTCACCGGATAATTATCAAAATATTCGTGACCTCAAAAAGATTTCCGGAAATAATTTAAGCTCTCGTGATATTTTAAGTGATAATAATATTTTCATAATTTATTTTTATAATTTTTTATAAAAATATATAATGTTGGTGAAGACCAATTTTCTGCATATGTAAAAACTTTGCGTGCTCCTGCTGCCGTATTAATTATTAAATAAACGTGTTTGAAATAACATAGGTAGTGGCTAGCTCAAAGCATAATGGAATTTGGTGTGTAAATATTTGCTGAATTATAATACAACTAAACAAATAAAGGGGAGTGTATCTTGATTCGGGTTATGCCTATAATAAAATAATTCTACGTATTGTTAGACTACTTTATTGTCTATAGTTTATTTCACAAATAAAATGTTAATAATTTTAATTTAGATGTGTTATAACTAAATGCAGTTATTCCTCACAAATGAAATAAAGTGTTACATTTATATGTTATATTTATTATAATTGCTATTTTTAACCCAGTAACTAGAACAATTTTTGAGTGAAAGCGTTTTTAACCTTGCGAGAAACATTTTACATAACCCTTTGGAAAGCAGTACCGCTTGTTGATTAGGCTGAATCAGAAAATGCCTGTTGCCAGATCGCAAAATGGACCTGATGCTCGTTGTTCAAGATGGCGTCCAAGATGGCGGCTATTTTCGAAATATTCCTAATATGAACTTATAGAAAAAATACAGATGGAGTAATATGGCGGATATGTGTGTAATATTGCGAATATGAACATGAATCCAGGGCGTATCGGGGGGTTTTCACCGCTACAGTCAAATCTAATAACACCCTACTCATATAGCCAACCCGAAGATCATAATTTAAGATAAAGGCTATTTTTTTTAGATTGTTGTGGGTACTTCTACCATTGTTTCCGCTCAGGAGAAAAAGTCAACATATTCAGGAAAAATTATCAGATTCATTACTTATCTGAACTTACTTTCGGAAATAAATGAGTATGATTAAGACAGCGCTTCAATGGCCAAGACGTAGACAGCGGCTTTATTTTTAACTGCGGAAAACGAAGACACGGGGTATGAGTCACTGTCATTTATTTCTGAAAGCGAGTATAGGAAGAAATGTAGAAAGAAAGAAAATAGTTATTCATTTAAACTGGTAAAAGCTAAATAACGGGTCACATTATTATGTTTATGAGACGTAAGAAATACTATTTAGCTCTAAAAATTAATTGCACGTCTTTAACCAAGTGATACTCGCGACAAAAATCTTCTTGCTTTTCTTCTTTTGGAATGGAGTGTAACTTATTTTCTGAGGATTCAGTGCATGCCATGTAGAAGGCTATCTCCCTTAATCTTGCTTCACGAGCTGAAGGAGAGTGTAATAGTGCTTCTAAACCTAATTCGTCAATGCCTCAAGTTCATAGGTTTCCGAAAAACAGTCTTCTTTCGAAAACCAGCTAAAGGATGACACAATTCGTGCAAAAGTTTGATCCCTTGATGGTTCTAGTTTCAAAATTGGATGTCTTGCGCTGGACCAGTTGATCCCAGAAACGCAACCATTTGAGTGGCGTGGAACGTGTTCTTCAAATGGTGTGAGACCAAAGAAATCTATTATTCATACTCTCAAGAGTCTGCTTTGCGAAAACTGCACCAGCTCAAGCACTTCTTATTTACTCATACAGGGATCAGCTGTGGACAAGATCGATAATTTTTTGAGAACATGTTTGCTGATCCAGTGCCTTTTTCCTAGGTTCCAGAATACTATATTCCATAATTATATGACTTGTGTGTTTAAAAAATTAACCATTGCTCAGGCAGCCTAACAAAAATTACAAAAATTGTTCTTTTTCTTCTGCTCCCTTGCGCATTAATGCTCGACTACTATCCGAAAAATCAATGAAAATTTTTGCGATTCAAAGATCTTAAAGTAGAGTTTCCAAGCTTTCATAAGTCATTTCAGATGTTTCTCTACGATATTTCTTGACTGAGACAGATGATTACAAAGTCGCTTGACGAGCATCAGACGAGGCTGGCAAGGCTTTTGTGGTCTCCTATTATTGCCAGATTCTAATAAGCTATTGCTATTATGACAACGGTCACCTGACAAATTTTCAGGATTTCCAAAATGAGGGCAATAATTTTTAATTTTAGTTTTGTTTTTCACCTGTCAGACATATTTTTTACGCTTACAGATCAGCCAGACTGTTAACCAGACTTAATTTTATTATACCACCTAACCACTAAAACTAACCTTATTAGCAGCAAAATAAGTGGATCGTATTTCTATTCTCTAAAGCTTTTTCTGTTTCAACCCATCGGACCCCCCCCCCCCCATTGAATATAAAAATTGTTGCTTAGATTCACTAACTGAATAATCCTGTTCGGTGAAAATAAATACCAAAAATTCACTGCCTCCCCTACTATAAGGGCTAGTCAAAATCAAATACTAATATGACATGTGTTCGCATTTAGATCTCAAAATATACTATCCTACAACATTAATTGTGCAAAATCTGTAGAGACATTTGATATCATTATTTAATGTATAAATCGCATCGTTCGCCATTTTCTTAACAAAAAATGTAACACATACTCAGTGGATTAGCTTGATCAAATAAAATTGAAGGAAGTCGCAGACAGCAAAAGCAACTGTCAACATGGAGGCATTTCAGAATCTGCAGCAATAAATGAGATTAAACCTAGTTGCTCTAGACTCTAGACGATTTTACACCAAACAAGAAAATGCTTATTGCACTTCACAAAATTAAAAATTTCGAAAATAAATGTCTCCTGGGGAATAAAATTTTTGTTTTGTACCGCGATTTCTTTCTAGTATTTAATCTTTTAAAAGGTTTTGAAATACGTCGGGCTTTATTTTACCTCCAGATAGAAACTCTTGTCATTTAATTACTTTCTACATCGTGCCAGGAGTTTAAGTTATAAGCAGTATAAACCGAGCTGGCCCCTTATCTGGAGGCGTGCTCCTGAGAGTGTGTGTCGGCGAGCGAGGTATATGGGATATTTTTACATGCCATCGTATTTTCCCTCAATTTCTAATTAGATAATGTCACGGAAGAAATATATTCGCAATATGCATGGTTTATTTATATATATATATATATATATATATATATATATATATATATATATATATATATATATATATATATATATATATATATATATATATATATATATATATATATATATATATATATATATATATATATATATATATATATATATATATATATATATATATATATATATATATATATATATATATATATATATATATATATATATATATATATATATATATATATATATATATATATATATATATATATATATATATATATATATATATATATATATATATATATATATATATATATATATATATATATATATATATATATATATATATATATATATATATATATATATTACAATATATATTTTATTACAATTTTGAAAGCCCTTAAAAATGCTCCAGGTTGGGTTTGATTATTTGTTATATTACGTAAATATGTGAATGCTCAATTACGTTGTTTTAAATAAATTTGTATAAAGGAGATATTGTAAAAGTAATAGTATGATGAAGAAATATTTGATCTGCCTACAGGATACTTACACTATTTCTTCCCTATTGAATCCTTCTTCGTTTTATGTGCCAGTTCTATGAACACTAATTTCTATTTTTATAGAAGAATCACTTCAAGACATGAACACTCTTTAGACCTAGACCTCCAATTAGGTCTATGATAAATTTCTATGCAAGATTAAATTTTTAAATATGAAGTGTTACTATTTCAAAATAGTGAATTCTATGGTATTGTAATATTTTATTAATTTTATTGAATTTTGTTGAATCTCAAATTGTATATATTATTTTATTATAAGTATATTATTATACATAAATATTTTCTGCAAATTTTCAAAAGATCAAGGAACAAGAAGTTGATTGAATATGACTAAGTTTATTATCATATATAGATAATGAAATAAACAAAATGTGGAAACCTTATTTCTACCCTCCGCAAACCTATACGTAACTTATATCTACTACTACAGGGGACCAAGTCCTCTGTCACAATGTTTCTTAAAATTAGCAAAGTTAGAAATTGTTATTACCTTTGAAAATTATGTTAATCCCTTTTTATTATCATGCACAAAAACTTATCACTTCTCTTGATATCACTGGTTGGTACACGACCTAACAAATGCTGCTGCGCTCTGGTGGTGTCATCTAGCGGATGTCGCCGTACTGCCTATGGAATGCTGCTATGTTCGCTGAAACTCTGCTATAGGATATATTCACCCTCAAACCTTTAATTTATTACTTCTGCACTTATTTTCTTCTATCACTTGAATTTACTGAGAAAATTATTTTTGCTTATATACCTTCTACACTGGTATTCTTGCTTATTTAGCACAAATTTAATATTATTACTTTATATTTACTATTAATTTATAACAAATTTTTTGAAACTTCGGAGCGTGGCTGTTACCTCATCGAACGCCTTAGCTGGAATCTTGTTAATTGTTGATTGTAACCACGGATATGCCTTACTGACAAACATTTGCATTTCCTGGTTACCTTACTGCTTTCTTGTTGTGATGTTATAATCTGGCCAATCAGATTGATTCTCATTTTCTATAATATCGATTTATAAACACTACAACACAATCAGAATCACTTTCTATTGCGTAACTACAATTTATGTATTAGGTGTTGCTTCTGATTTTTCTGACATTTGATTCTGGTTCTAGAAACTCTGGAACCAATTATGCTTGTAATAAATTTTTGTGCCGATTAATAATTTAGTTATAAAGATATTACGTTCTGACCAATCAGACGCGTAGCTGGTTGGTATTCCGCTATAGTCTGTACGTTGGTCAGTGATGCATGTGTGCTTGCCCTTATACTATAGTCTATGCGATAGTTATTGATTACTGAATTTAATTTAATTTTGATTGATTTGATTATTTACTGAATTTGATGACTGATTTAAGTTCTGCATTTTCGTTTATCTTAATATGAATATACATATGAAGAAACAGATTACTATTATTTCAGTAAGAAATATAAAATTAACTAGCGGACCCGACAGACGTTGTACAGACGTTGTCAAATGTTGTAATGATATTCAACGTCAAACGTTACAAAAACTTCGTTTTTGAAAATATCTCGCTTTCTATGGTTTTAATGCCAATTGTAGAAATTAAAATTATCTACATCTTCTGTCCTAAACATTTTTTTATATACTGAACTGTTTTTGAGATAGAGGGCGGAAAGCGCGCCGCGCTTACCTCTTTACAGCATAATGCAAGGTCAACCGTAAGTCCCAGTAAATAATACGCCGTATAAAGTCTATAAATCATAAAGCAACTAAGAAGAACTGCTACTCTTTCAAAATCACATGAAGTTTGTTTCGACGAAACAATGATCGTACCAATTAGCCAAGAGAAATTTTAGTCAAATCGAATGTAATAAAAAAAACTTATTGATACGCTTATTGAGAAATTAGAAACTTCTAATATCACTACAAAACAGGACCGACATAATGTAGATGTTCTTATCATCGAAACAGCTATTGAAGAGTCAAAACGTCAAAGGGCTGCCGTCATAATAGGAGAGAAGTAATTTAAGTGATGTAAAATGTATTTTGTATATTATATTAATATAGTTGTACAATTAATTATTGTACATTGTGAAAAATTATTGTAATCAAAATTGCAATCGAATCATTTGGTAAGTATTTATAATTTACTGTATTCATGCGAACCGTGGCAATATCACGATTATAAATTCCCAACGAATTTTAAGCAACGGCGTTATAGAACCTGAGCATTATGTCTTACCTATGGGTTCGGTTATAGGCAGTTTTCATAACACCTCATCTATCGACTTATGTTTATTTAAAAAAAGTGAGTCCACTTTTAACCCGTTCAGGTATTAATAGGTTTAAATATTCGCATGAATCTCGTAACAGAACCAAATATGGGCACCCTTAATGAAATTATTTTATTGCAGTTACAGTATTTACTACAGAATAATGAAATTACTTGCAGATAATCTCTAGGTTAAGGGGATTCAAAAATTGTAGACAGAATGGACTAAATTGTTTTATAAAGTACCTATTTAATAAATTCAAAATTAAAAAACCGATAAATGCTCATATTAGGGCCCGGGGCTCCAAATATGGTGCCCATGTAAGTAATTACATATCAGGAATTTTTATGCACAGAAAAATAAGAATGTAACGGAGTATAAATTGCCGTATGTTCGAAGAAAAGGGAAACAAAATACCCTACCAATATAAGAAAAAGTAATAAAAACATAGGTATAATAACCAGGCTACACAAACTATTCTAGTCTTCACATATTGGACATCTAAAACAAAACAAGACTATTAATGTCGCTCAGTGTAGGAAAAGAAGCATATGCCCATATTTGACACATTTAACGTTTGTCACTTTTCCCATCAAAACATTTTTCACGATTGTATAAGAAAAGGATAAGTTTACATGCAAGTGCAGTTCTTTAGCTATACACTGACATGCAATAGTCAATATTTGATTAAATGATTAAAATTTTTAATAGCATCTCTTTGTTATTTAACATTCTGCTATATTAATTCTTTGAGCGCCATCTCACAGTTGGTAGAGTAATTAAAGTTCACTGCGAATTTGTCTAGGCTTATTCATCATAGTAAATTATAATATATGCAGAAAATGTTTTCTCTCTATTATTTTGTTGGACAGTGCCCTTATTTGGGTGAGTACCCATATTTGGTCTATGTATATTATTGTAATAATGAAAAAGATATGGTTTCTATATAGTAGTGTGTTCAAGTTTTAGCAATTATTACCGTACCGAAAGTTCAAAAATAAACAATGTGCTATTCATTGTCTACACTGGAATATTACATGTATTATGAATGCGGAGTAATTGCATTTGCATAGGCCTGTATGCAAATAATTCTCACATTTACTTCAATTGCAATTTAATTAATGTGGTCTTTGCTCATTCTTAGATAAACGAGGATTTTTGTTATTATTTCCGCTCCGCTAATATAATGGAAAGGTAAAGAGTTCACAATGATTTTTTCCCATTCCTCTTCCTCTCATGAACATATTATAAGGTACTGTAGAGAAAAGAAGGAACGTTATGAAATTTTTTTGTATACTTTTTAAATTCCTGGCTTATGAACGATTTAGTGAAACATGTGTTCTTATTTTGCGCATATTGCGAACAATGTTTTAGCACCGGTCTATAGTCTATTATACTCCAGACCACCAGATTTTC
>CAXKVY010009625.1:0-20182 GCA_964058915.1 Tetropium fuscum
GTTGAGGGACACAGGTAAGCTCTATTTTCGAGGCCATTTTCCAGATACGTAGGCTTCATTGTCTTTTTGTGAGTGTATGTCACACTACCTTTTTGCACCACCTTTTCTTTTACACCTGCTTTTACACCACCTCTTTTGGAACCACATTTCTTTTGAACCAACGTTGGAACTACCTTTATGACCACCTAGCTAAAATCTATCGACCCCTGTACCGACCTAGAGTCACAGGAGATATCCACATTCCTGGAAGACTCGTTGTATATTACAGATAAGCATAGTTTTAAGTATGGACTTGATATTGCTAGTGTCTACGTTTTAAAATATTATTACGAGCCCTCTGCTAATGTTTAACAAAGTATTCACCTGGTTACTCCCGCTGATTAAGCAACCTATTTAGGTAGGAATTGCCTCACTATTTCTGTGTGTATATATATATATATATATATATATATATATATATATATATATATATATATATATATAAAACGGTTTAAACATATATATATATATATATATATATATATATATATATATATATATATATATATATATATATATATATATATATATATATATGTTTAAACCGTTTTTCTGTATAAGCTCTTTATGTATTTCCTGCGTTTCCAGGTATAATACCACATTCTTGGTAAACTTTTGAATTCTTTTTTATGTCACACCATTTTTAAATTTACAATTGTAAAGTAAACCTAGTAATAAATATACTGCGTGTATTTTTCTTTTCCCCAAACATTACAGAAAGTACCAGAGTGTATTCGATACCCAGGATAATTTGGGGATTCTCTGACTTAGTTGCGCATAGTCAGTGGCGTCCATGGTAATTAGTGAATTTAATTAGAATTTTATTTTTATTTTTATTAAGAGCTGAGCTAGCTTAGGCAAACTTTTATTGCCCACTTTAAATCGCTATTGAATAACGGGATATTTTTTATCGAATTAGTTTCATACTTTTTACTGACCCTGTAAGTGCAATCTTGGTTATTGTAGTAGTACCTGCGAAGAATCTTAAAAAGTTTATTGAACATGAGATAAAATAAATAAGTACCTACATTTAAATAAATAAAGGCCAGAATATATAATCCATTCATGAGGGTTGTGAGATTTACTAAACATCCCCCGTAGTTCGCCTTCTGCTGTGAGTGATTTTCGCAAATGGTGTAGTAAATACAAGCTCCGTCGATACTAAACGTCTTTTTGTGAGAGGCGACGCCGGATATCGTTCCAGTAATTACTTGTCAATTCTACCACCAGTTGGAAATTTGTCTAAACTTTGAAACGACAAAACATTAATGCTTATTTGTTCCTAAATAACTGGCTTATACCTAGATCTCGTAGTTATTGTCAAATAACACCAAACACTATTAATTTGATCTATAACAGAATACATTTATTTTAGTTAAGAGCTTAGCAATTGAAAATATGAGTAAGATCACATCCAACTAATTACAAGTATTATCAGCATTTTAATATTAATTGGACAAGAAGTTTGTCATATCATAACATTTAACTCTGCAGGATACTTTTCAACGTTATGAATTTACGTAAAGCTTTAAAACTTATGGTATTAATTTACTATAACCTAAACATGAGTATATCCATTAGTTTAAATGTAGATATACAAGATAAGTATGAGTAACAACCAATATCATGGGATATTAATTTCTGGATAGTATTTAAGGAATTATCTAACAGTATATCTCCATTAATATGTTTTTAATATTATTTGTTTTAAGAAAATGTCTAATAAACTGTCCATTTAGGAACCAAATGGCAGGATAAATTGTCTACTACTACTTCTTTGTGAAGATGCGCTCGGGTAACCATGAATTTATTTATGTCGACACCCACTTCGGCAACATAAAAATTAATTAGCATCCGATCACTCCAGTTCTACTGTTGGATTAACATTAAATAAACGTTCATTAGCATCTTATCTATGCTTTTATCAGTCTTCGCATCGTTGTAAAATATATAATTCTAAATTTGACTGCCCACAGAAATGTTTTGGATCATTTTGTTCCTTTTCAGAATAAAGCATTATATATTTACCAACGCCTCAAGTTATGGATATCATTAAGAGGTCTTCAAGAATTTTAGTGCCTTTAATATACAATTTAATGACTGTTTTTGCGGTTATTCCAAGAAAGCGCTATAAGAACAGTGAACATGTTTTATGATTGAACTCGGTGCATCAATAGGCTGCGGATTTGCTTTAACAATACCGCAGCAAATGAAGAGTTGGACAGTGAAAATAGTTATGATATTTTGAATTGTTTAAGAAAACATAGCCACGAAAAATATTTTCAAAAGTAAATTTGTTTTACAACAGCCCCAGTAGCACGAAATATTGGTAGTCTATTGTCCTGTTCTGGGCCTAATATTATACCGCGTTATATTATTATAACACTTATTGAGCAGAGGTAGGCCCTATGTCGGCGTAAAATAATTTTGCATTATTATGTTCCCACGTTTGCCCAATATTTAACATTTATTACCAATACGGGTAGCATATGCGGTGGAAATATCATGCCGATGTAACTTACCAATAGGGTGCCCATATGGATCCAATATTTACCATTTCATACCAATTTCGGTAACATATGTAGTGAAAAAAACATGTCGATATAGCTTACCAAACATGATATCAATATGACTATTATATGTAGAGAAAATAATATACCAATGTAACTTGCCAGTAGTATGCCAATATTAACCATTTCATACCAATATCAGAAGCATACGTAGTGAAAAACACATGCCAATATAGCTTACCAACATGATACCAATATGGGTAGCATATTATGTAGAGAAAAGACATCGATATAAATTGCCAATGTAGCTCCATTATTTAATGTTTATTAACAATGTGGGTAACATATGCGGTGGAATAATATGATACCACCAATATTTACCATTTCTTACTAATATCGGTAGCATACGTAGGTACTGAAAATAATATGCCAATATAGCATACCAACATATGTAGGATATTTAATGCACCAATATAACTTGCCAATATATGATGCCCATATTTCAATATATTTACTCAATATTAGTGTTAAAGAATTTTGAGTAAATTGCCCTATAAAAATGTTGTGTATGTCCTGTCCTTGCGCTAATAGAGGCCCTAATAGGGTAAGTAATTTATTTTTTGACAGACACAAATTAAAGGAGGATATACAGTTACATCTTTATTTAAGGCACATACACTTAAAAATATGGGTCTCATACATTTTATATAAGATATATTTAACATATATCTATCTAATGGTGCAATTAATATTACGTTTACGGTTCATACAGGACGTTCCTAGTTGCCATACTAGGAACCATCGCGTCCTTCGTAATATTTATGCACTGCATTCTGTTTACATTTATATGATAATATGTTCCTTGGCACCAAGGTACTCTAGTGTTAAGTGGACAGACAACAATCCCAGCATCCCAAAGGCAAGAAATTCAGTTTTATATCCAGATAATTAAGCCATTAACCCGACAACTACTTTTTCAAATGTTTCACTTATAGCTCAACAACGAGAATCGGGTGGATCAAAAATATATTTTTTTAGAGTGCCATAAAAACAATACTGTTTTATTGCCTTGGTGGAAGTGTTGATTACAAAGTATTCTTTTGTTTCATATTAATGTTACAGAAAAGACAATAAATATTGATGAGCTCGATACCGGGACACCATTTAGAACTAATTAATGTAGGTGCTTTATTTATTTTCATTACAGTGTTGCAGTTCACTCTCTATTTAATGTTTTATAATACCATGACCTACTCTTAAACAATGGCAGTGTTTTTAATCGTACTATGAAAAATTTATATATGTATCACCTACAAAAACTGTGATATATCGAGGCTTTTTAAAACCATAATAACACTAGGATTCCTCAATATATGCCACAGTAATAGTTAATTGAGTGCTGAAATGATA
The DNA here is from genome assembly GCA_964058915.1 of Tetropium fuscum. Classification (NCBI taxonomy): domain Eukaryota; kingdom Metazoa; phylum Arthropoda; class Insecta; order Coleoptera; family Cerambycidae; genus Tetropium; species Tetropium fuscum. The sequence continues at coordinate 3,960 of CAXKVY010009625.1, forward strand.
AATAAGTCTATTCAAAAACTCCCGAAAAAGTTCAGCAGAAAGCAATCTTAACACACTATAGGAATTAATATCAAACATGAAAAAAATACTTTATCTTGTATTGTACCGCTAGTATTTGAAAAGGAATTTTATTGTAATTTTATGGTCTACGATTATCTATGAATTGAAAATTGTTTGTAACAAAGGGGGTACGAAGAACAAAAACTACATCTAAAATCGAGTGTTAAAGCGAAATAACTATTTTAATACAATCTAAGAGACTTTTTAAGTTTATATTATAAGCTTGTTAAATTTTAATGACTTTATAATAGAATGTTTTCTAGGAGCATTCAACAAACTTCCCTAACAAGCCTTCTGCTCTATAATGCAATCTTAAATCGGAAACTCTTTTTTGTCAACTGTTTACTGCAACTGACGTGTTTATTTATAGAATAAGTGTCGCCAGGCATTAAAATATGATGGAGGTAATTGTTTAAATTGCCTCCCATTATATCTTGAACAATGGGATATATTACGATTATTAAGAAGTCTCTTGACGGAATTAGTTGCGCTCCTATAATTTCTAAAGTTTAGCTTATAATTGCCATACAAATGAAGATATTATAAAACTTCCTTAATAATGAAAAGATAAAAATAGCATACTGTTCATGTTCATTATAATTCTGTTTATTATAATATCATCTTATATGTTCATGTCATTTGAAACATATTTAATTTTATTGTCACCCGAAATACCTATAGATATATAAAATAATAAACCTTTACCCACAATCAATCCTGCACGTAAATGGTTCATTTCTAAATACAATGTAATTTTTTCTCCTAAAATCGTAGATAAAATAAGTTAATAAAATCTTCGACAATCAGTTGGGTGACATTTTGGAAAAGGCAAATATCACTTGAAATCTCACGAAACTAAAATTGGACTGTTCTAGAAACAAAGTAAAAAAACCATAACGACAACAATCGCATTTTTAATAAATAAGATAATATATGACGCCTTGGACAATCATCAAAAGTTTATGGCAGTATTCATTGATCCAAAAAAAAGCTGTTGATACGGTATGTCATACAGAACTCTCATGTACATTCAATAATACTGGTTTCAGAAATGATAGTTGAAATCTTTTAACGTCATATATAACCAACAGGAGACAATATACAGAAATAAATGGCATACGTAGTAAATCTAACGTTAGTGAGTATGGTGTCCCGCAGGGAACAGTACTTGGACTTATACTATTTTCATATATACATAAACTCATTATTCAGCATACAAACACTTACTTCTGAAAAAACAAGTTGTGAGTAACGATGCTATATGTATATCAGCGTAAAACCATACAACTTACTTCCCATTACTATTAAACGTGCTAGTACTCTGAACAAATTCAAAATCAGAACTAAACAATATAATATATTAAGTAAACCCAGATATCAAATTCAAAACATCATATATCCTAAACAGATATACAATTTAATATTGTATATCAAATTCAAAACATCATATATATCCTAAACAGATATACAATTTAATATTTTTCAACTAAACTATAATTTACAATGTATCCAAATGCAAATGCGGCACCCGGAAAAATTGTTATATTTTTAGAGCAATATAGACTTAAACTAGATACAATTGAGTCTAGAGTTCATAAAAATGTTTAAAATAATATAGACGTAAGGTACTTTTAAGTCCAAAATAATGACTAGAGACAATATAAATAAACCCCTAAGAAAACAAGTTGTGGTCGACGATGCTTTATGTATATCAGCGTAAAAGCATACAACTTGCTTTCCATTGCTATTAAACATATTGCTACTCCGAACAAATTCTAAATCAAAACTGAAAAATATATTATATCAAGTAAACGCAGGTATCAAATTCATAACATCACATATCCTTAAACATATATAAAATACTCTGTTTTAAATTAGAACTATCATCAATGTATTATGTTATCAATGATACTTAGATGCTTACCTTATTACCTGCTTACATTTTACCTACTTACCTTATTATTATTATTTTTTTTTTGTGCTGGTAAGTCCCCCCTGGCCTAGCCCAGAGAGTCCCTCCAGCCTCGTTACTCAACGACCGCTCCCCACGTCCGCGGGGTAAGCGGTCATTGAGGTCGCAATTCATGTGTCCTGAGTATACGCAACGAGCCAAGTATGACGGCCTTCTGCATCTTCCCAGCGATGACTTCTGCCGATTGACGGCATGCTGGGATGGTTCTTAATTCTGAGAGCAATGATTGTCGCATACCTCCGAGAGAGTCAATAATAAGAACCACAATTTTAACAGAATAACCCGGGTACAGCCTGCGGAGTTCAGAGAGTAAATCTCGATATTTTGTCCGTTTCTCCTCCTCTTTCAAGACAATGTTCTTTTCGGCCGGAGCCGAAAACTCAATAACGAACATCGTCTTGAGTTGGTGGTCGAGGAGGACTATGTCAGGCTTATTGGCTTGTATCCGCCTGACGGTGGGGAATGAATAGTTCCAGTATAACCGGGACCTCTCATTCCCCACAACGGACTCAATATCCCCCGGAGCATAGGGCAACACCGGTGTCTGATCTATACCGTACGAGTGCCGTAGGTGGTAATACAGCACTCGAAATGCCGCGTTATGTCGATGGATATAGGCAGAGACCGCATATGCTGGACAAGCTGACAGCAAATGCATAATGGTCTCTGGGGCCCGACGACATGCTCTGCAGCTGACGTCAGGCATTTCTATGCCCATCACGCGGCTTCGGTAGACCAGGGTGTTTAATACACCATCTTGGCAAGCTAATATAAAACCTTCGGTCTCTGACTTCAGCCCAGCTGACCTCAAAAAGCTAAAGGTCAGCTTTTGGGATAAGCCTAAGTCTTCTATATTTCTATAGTAGACTCCGTGCAATGGCTTATCCCTGTGCTGCTGAAAACGAAGTGTATTTCCAACAGCCGGAAGGTGGGCTTTCAACCGAGCAGGGTCCAACTCGGTGACAGAGTTTGGATTATTCTGCTCGGTGTCGAAGTCGAGACCTAGGCTATTAGCTGCTCTGTGTGCTGCCCTATATATAAAAGCTCCTACGCCAGCTCCTTCATGGTCTTTGACCATGAGGAGTAGGGGATCCGAACTCCTGATAATTTTACAGGCTGTGTCCAGGGTTACTCTGTTGTGGATACACTCCAATCCCAAGAGTCCACGGCCTCCCTGTTGTCGTGGGAGATATAACCGTGGAACGGACGATCTCGGATGCAAACTCCGACAGAGATGCATCATTTTGCGTTCGTCATCATGTTCAGGCATGTGTCCTGGGGCCCCACCACCTTGCCTATGACCCCCATCCGGGAGGGGTCGATCGTGGTGGCCTCTTCCTCGGGGCCTGGAAACCGAGTATAGGGGTGGCAAGGAGGTTAACCTGGCCACCCCCGGCCGGTATCAGAGGAATCTAGCGAATCCCCCCCGGGTGCGCCTGATCTACCGGTCCGATTCACACCATCGCTAGGGTAAGTGGTGGCGCTACTCACCAAAGGTCTGTGAGCTTGTTGAGTTATTATTATTATTATTATTATTATTATTATTATTATTTGTGCTTGCCTCTATTGTCACTCCTCTTTTTTTGACTGAATGAATGTATTTACTATAACAATTCACCTTGTATATGTTATGTATTTTTATTATATTTAACACTGTATTATTTATTATATATTTCTATATTACTATGTAAATTTTAATACGTCTTAATATGTCACTTTTTTTGTTCCTTGAGGAATAGTGATAAGTACTTTTATTGTGAACTATTGCAGTTTATTTACCATTAATGGTCATTTACATATTATGTGCTTCCTGTACCTACACATTGTACTCGTAAATAAACTTAATTTATTATTATTTTATTATTATAACAAAAGGAGACTACTTTTCTATACGTAATGCTTGTATTATTTTATGAAAGTGTTTCCACACGAGCGACGTGTTGGGTTTAATACAAGAATAATATTTCGAAAAGTAATCTATTTCGGGTCTTAAGTATTATTGTTAACTTGTTTATCAAATGGTAAATTACTAGTATCTAGAAAAATTTTTAATATCGAATTTTAATATATTTTGAGAGTTACTTGTATACCATGAGAAGGAAAAAAATTCTCAATTTATGTACTCTGTACTCAATACTCATAATATATACAGGGTCCGGTATAATAATTTCCCACATTTTAATCTTTAATAAAATCGCCATTAGATATACTATTTAGATTTTTATTTTATTAAATGAAAATGTATACTGTGCTATTTGTTTCCATAAAATTTTGAAAATTATAGAGTTCAAGTAGCTACCATTTTTTCGATACACATTCGAAGGTAACTTCTGAAGGTTTTCCCAGTCTCGTTCACTACGTTCTTGCACGACCATCATTTTGCAGGGGTGGGACTTTATGTCTGCGTGTAAAATTCTTCTCACAGCATTATCTGACAAACGCAAAGCAGAGGCATGTTTAGCAGCTGAACGGGTAGGAGATTGTTCCATTGCTTCTCTTGTAGCTGCGACATTATCAGGTATCCGAGCACTTCTGGGTATATCGGTTAATTATCTTTTTAAGGCAGAACCTGTGGTTCTAGAGTTGTATTGCGATCTGGAACCGGAGCATGTCTACCAAACGCGAAGTGAGTACGAAAAGCTCTTTGCGTCGTAACACAGATTCGTTATTTTTCATAAATGTTTCGATAATGAGGGTACGATGCTCGCCCGTCCAATAGGGAACATGAATAAAATTTTGAATACAAAAATAATACTAAAAAACATTGTAACGTTGTAATAATAAACAGCGATAAAATTGAAGCTGCTCGAAACTAGCTCTGATGTCATAACCTATAATATTCGGTAGGTGTTGTGCCGGAAAGCGGCCGAATGAAGTATGATATCAAGGGGTCGAGTGCAGAGTTCTTCGTGGCCGACCGAATCAGTCTCCTCGTCTTTTGTAAATTGTAGGCTGTGGCGTAGATATGTTAGCCAGCGACAAGAGGCTGAGCCTGAAGCATAAGACGACCCTGATAAAGACCGTCCTAGCCAACACCTGACCTACGCATCCACCATTATATATGATGGCCACGGAGATGATCAAGGACCACACCAAGAAGCTCTACGTCATCGCAGAGGACCACGGGAACCCGCTGATCCGGCTGGCTATGGACTGCGATCCAGAGGAAGCCGGATCTCACAAGCGGCCAAAGACCCAGATCCTGGACAACGGGTAAGTATAAGATAATCACGATATTATGTTTCATGAGTCAGAAAGGATCCCTCAAACACCCGATACGTTATCCCGGGGGTAATACACACCGGCGAAGAAAGTTAAGAGAGCCACGAAAATGGCAAGGCGCGAGCTACTCTATAAATACACTACGCTCCACCTCCCTTCAGTGATTTGAGCACAGTGGCGGTGCAAAATGTGGGTGATCTTTTTGCCGGACCCTGTATAAATATTATATTTATTATTACCTTATTATTACATTATATTTATTATTACCTTATAAAAAAGTATATAACGTTTAAAACTAAAGTGAATATAGATAATAACAATAATGATAGCTGCCAAAGTATTGTTTATTAGTATCCTATTCTTTTTATAAATATCTTCTGCTTTTAGAAACATTTTCTTATCAAGAACCACCGTGAAAATATTTTTTTCCTTTCCCTTTAAAAGTCCAAATATTATTCTCCCCTATATTTTTTCACTGGTTGAACGCCTATTTAAAATTAATTTATCGGCTACAACAATATTAATCACCGTTGATGGATTGCTTCCTTTAAAATATCGATTACATACTTCAAAATAATGTATATTAAACCGCATTATTTAAAACCTTCTTTCCTTATTTTTAATAAAAAAAATTCTGGGTCCATTTTTATAAATTTTTAACAGTAGCCCCACATATTTTATTATGCTACGTACTCGGACAAGGCACCACATACGAGGGGGCCATGTCCGAGTAAACGCGAATAGTTTTGATTATTTGTTTTTATTTCATTTTCTTATTTTTGCTTAATGGTTGACCACTGCCAATACTATACTCATTCGGAACTCTAATACTGGTATAAAACACGTATATGATTGTTCAAATCGGGATGTTAATACCATGCCTGGTTTACAACTTCTGAGTAACATAATAGCTAATTTCAGTGTGGTCTTTACGTTAAAAGAATTGATGACAAAACTACTCTTCATATAATATCAAATTTCATATAATATTTATTACATTTGTTCGTTGGTCTAACCAAATGAATAGATTCCCTTCTAGCGTCAGGAATCGGTATTTATCTGATATAAAAAGCAATTTAAATTATGCATCGAAAATAAATTCTTTAAATTGTTGGAACCGTTTAGGATAAAGCTTACAGCTCTAATGGTATGTTTTTGTTTTTTAACGCTATCTGCAGGATATCCACATGAAAACATGAGCGTTATTACAGAAAGTTTGTCGACCGTACCGAGCATTAATTATTCACGAACATTCCGTTTCATGTCAGATTGCTTTGTTTTATATTAGTTATTGATGACAGTCGGAAAGCCAGTAGGTTTTATTCTTTCAATCCCAGCTTCAGCGCCTCAAAATTAATTAAAGGTATTTGTTCGTAGTACGGATTTACCATGCATTACCGTTATAAAATGAAATTGCTATGGCAACGCGCCCGCGCAAATTTTGGGCGTTACAATTAATTAATAACGCCGTATATTAATAAAAAAGTATTTTAATAATAATATAGTAAAATGTTTAATAGTTGTATCAAATATAAAAAAAGTTCGTCGTTGCAATAATTACGATTTTTGGGATTTGTAAGAAATGGCTGACTAATAATAATAATAAAAATATTAATAATAATAATAATAATGATATTTTATTAGCCAAAAAAACGATGTAAAAGTGTATATGGCAAGTCAAACATACTAAAAAAAATTACAATTAAATAATGAACTGGTAACAGCAGAACTTCTATAACAAAAAAATTATAGATAACAAATAGAATAAATATTATAATACATGCATATTATAAACATGTGTACAGGTCTCAGTGTCAAATAGCAAGACAATGAAATTGTTTGTATTGTTTTTAAATTTCCTGTAATCATCAATTGAATTCAAAAGATTTATCTTTAAATTAATACGACAATAAATACATCTCGGATGATCCCAAGCCCGGGTCCAGCCAAACATCCACGCGCAGCAAGCGGCGCGGCAACTAAGGCTGGGCGCCGGGGTGGGTCCGAGGCGTTTAAGGAAAAATTAGAGTATGTTAACATTAAAAATTAAGTAAAATTAAAGTATGTTAACAGCTCCTTACTCCAAGGGGCGTATCCATCTGTCATTGTTAATGACATTGTCCAATGGGCATCGAAGTAAATAAAAGTAACAGTGTGAATAATCATAAGTATTTGCCACAACGCCTCAAAGAGACGTTGTGGCTTGTTTGAGAGTAAATATAGTAAAGAAAAAAATCCTTAAATGCAGGTTGAAAAGTTAACAAAAGATGGAAAAAAGAGGGAAAAGGAGGAAAAAAAGGAATATAAAATGTGTCACTTCACTCATCATAGTTGTTGGAATAATTCCCCCTGATTCCATCACCATTGAGTAGAATCTTTTTCCACCCTCAACCACTTCTGAACTTGGTGGTAAGTTCGGTAAGCGTAGAATGTTGCACCATCTTCCGTTAGCGGCATTTTTACAAAAAAATTATAGCGCCGGCTCTGGAGGGTCCCCTCAGTGTAGTCTCGTCCATACAGAGCTACCAGGCACTTTGCTCCGGCATCTGCGATGGCTTGGTGGTGAGTTGAAGTAGGTTGTTGGAGGAAAAATTCATCTGTGATGATGAGTTGAGGGCATTTCTGGATGGCGTTCCACAGTTTGTTCTTCCCATACTAGAAAAGGGCAGAGGTGGTGGTGTGGTCACACTCAGTGAAGGCGTGGACAAACAACTCACATCCTTGGACGACTTCAAAATATTTACGATTGAATGAGGTTAACGAATATTGTAATGGGTCAGCGTCACCTCTACCACTTTTCTGGAAAAAAACGTTCTTCACAGCTGATCCCAAACCATTGGATGGACGAGGAGGTCCATGTCTTCTCCAATGATTAGCACTAACTGAAAAGAGGTGTGTAATGATAAATGAAACGATACATAAAACCTAACGATACATAACGAGAGAATTTGCGATAAAATGGCAAAATTCTTAAACAAAGTAAACAGATATGAAATAAAGTAAATTCGCAGTGTGTAAAGAAATTAAAATGTGGGTACGTTATACTTGGAATGTTTTTTTGGATTTTTAAGCATTATGAGGAAACTATCAGACCTACGGTCGTCGTTAAATTACAGACGTTGCTTTAATTAAAGCTAATTACATTCCCTATAACATCTTCTTCTATGACTATACCCATAAAATGGGTATTTTTCATGATTTAAAAATTGTCCAAATCTTAAAATTTCACATTTTTGGAAAAAATTGCCAATTTTTGGATGATCGTATCTTGGCAACTATTGCATCTACAGTTCTGGTATCAAATTATATTATATCAATAATAATATATTTTATAAACAAACGCATAGTTTATGAGATATAGTGAAAAAATCGAAAAAAAGTGGTAAAATTTTGCGTTTTTCGAGTGCTACAAGGTTAGCACAGGCCTTTGAGGCTGGAAACTTGGATATATGCTACTGGTAGTGGTCGTAACAACACATTAAAAAATCATAACAAGTCGTTAGTTTGCGATTTTAGCTATTTCTACTGTACAATTTGACTGGCCTAGATACAGATCAACTCAGATTAGATTAGACTGTGGTGCCAATTTGACAAGTTCCATTATTAAAATTAGTCCAGTTAACGAAAGGTTGTAGAGTAAAACGGAAAGAACACCATTTTTGACATTAGTTCGTTCACTTTTTTTAAAAAAAGGGGATTTTCGAAATTTCAACAACCTACCTATGTCAAGGAAACCGCAAGGTAATCGATCAAAGTTTTTTCACAAATCATCATCCCTCAAAAAGTGCATTAGTATGCGTAATATTTTAGGTTGGAATAAACAGTCCGTTTGTCATGCACAGGAGCCCCCAAATTCGGATCGCGCTTCCTTTCCGGACTCGTACAGCTAAAACCGTTTTCCCTATGGCAAATGTGTGACATACATTATGTCGGGATGAATCTTCAAAAAGTATAACTTGGTAAAAAGCCCTTTGGGCAATAGGGAAAATAATATTGGCAACTAAGTAAAATTCCAAACCTTCAACCCCTAAAAATAGGGGGCGCACATGGTGTAGCAGGGTGTAGGTTCCTGTGCTTGCTTATTATGCCCTCTTAAATAATTCCACCAAAAAAATAACTGAAGGCAATTTTTTTATTACGTCTAATTCGACTGGATTATAAGTCAGTAGACCCCATTGGTGTGCCTCTTAAGATAAAATTTATTGCTTCAAAATGTGATGAAGCCACGACGCGACGGACGGTAGAAACTGGAAATTGATTAATTACCTAACTACTATATACAGTGTGTATAACAGAAAGCACCTTTCTCTTACATTGTAAATTGCAGTACCATGTGTGTATCCTCGAGAGAAATAAGTTGTATATATACTGTACCTACACCTTTTCATAAATCTAAGAATTATTACATTGTAATATTCTCATAAAGCCTATAAGAGTAAAGCCGCATAAGTTCTGGTAAATACGATCATAAATCTTAAAATAAATAAATCGGTACGTGAAGACTTTTCAGTGTCATACGAGGTAGAGTCATACACACCCACTGGCTTATAAATATATTAATGTAAAATGACACTGTGAAGACGCTACGAGAGTTTGTTGTGGTTTACCGCATCGTCGGGTTTCTGAGATGGAGGTATGAAGATTCCATTACATAATGGTTTCTAGCGTATTATCGCTTTACAACATTATTTTTCTGTTAGGAGCCGAGCCTTCTGTTAGGTATTTAATTTAACCCAAATACCCTATAATAATGCTATAAAGCTTTGATTAGGTCATATTAAACATATTTTTATAAGAATTCTTTTTGTATCGTCAATAGTTTTTTTCTATAATCCTTTTTAAACGACAGTGGTAAAATATAGTGTCAGTTTTGCGCTATCTGTCAGTGCTTTTACTCCATTCATCCTCTATCTCCCACTTCACTACTTTCATCACTTCATCACTTCTGATGAAGAAGTCTGCATGTACGGTGAATCGACAATTTAATTTTTGAAGTGAATACTTCTTAAGCCGCATGAGATTTTTCAAGGTCGCGTCACGACACATTTTATAACATCTTCGTCTCGCAAGGGAAATAAAGCATATGACAAATATGAGGGAGGGAGAGAGAGAAACAGAGATATTGAATGCAGCTTTTACTTGGGCAACGATTCCAAACAAGTGTTCTAAAGCTGAAAGCAATTATTATATAATGAGAAACAGAGATAGCGAATGAAGCTTTGACATGGGCAACGATCCATGTCAAGTGTGTCAAGTCTAAAGCGGAAAGCAATTTTGATATAATTTATAAAAGATTGTGACAGAATCGGAATTAACCAGAATACAATATTACTTATGCATATCCTGCTGGATATATCTGGATTGGGCTATCGAATCTAATCCAAATGAATGATGATCTTTTTGCGGAGGATGCGTCCTTGCCACTACTTCACTTTCTTCGTGAGAAATTCGGTTTAGATATGAACGACCGGAACATTGCCACGACTAAATCAGGAACAACGATTGTGATGCTATATTCTCGAGAAATCTACACCTCTCTCTCTCTCTAGTGGAATTTTTTTGACAGTTGAGAGGGTAGACATATATTTATATGATCTACATATAGCCATCTTATCTATTTTCTTTACAACCATTAAATAATATACTTGCTATTAATACGACATATCTAGGATACAATATTTTTATTTATTATTCTATATAGGTTTAATTTAACATAAAATACAAATTGCACTACAGTAAAATGTCAAGTTTGATTTATACTTGAGGGTGTGACATTTTCTTACCGTAAATTATTCCTAGAAATTTTTTTTCGGGCTCGAATATTTTATGAAAATTATCCCTCGTCACCGGATAATTATCAAAATATTCGTGACCTCAAAAAGATTTCCGGAAATAATTTAAGCTCTCGTGATATTTTAAGTGATAATAATATTTTCATAATTTATTTTTATAATTTTTTATAAAAATATATAATGTTGGTGAAGACCAATTTTCTGCATATGTAAAAACTTTGCGTGCTCCTGCTGCCGTATTAATTATTAAATAAACGTGTTTGAAATAACATAGGTAGTGGCTAGCTCAAAGCATAATGGAATTTGGTGTGTAAATATTTGCTGAATTATAATACAACTAAACAAATAAAGGGGAGTGTATCTTGATTCGGGTTATGCCTATAATAAAATAATTCTACGTATTGTTAGACTACTTTATTGTCTATAGTTTATTTCACAAATAAAATGTTAATAATTTTAATTTAGATGTGTTATAACTAAATGCAGTTATTCCTCACAAATGAAATAAAGTGTTACATTTATATGTTATATTTATTATAATTGCTATTTTTAACCCAGTAACTAGAACAATTTTTGAGTGAAAGCGTTTTTAACCTTGCGAGAAACATTTTACATAACCCTTTGGAAAGCAGTACCGCTTGTTGATTAGGCTGAATCAGAAAATGCCTGTTGCCAGATCGCAAAATGGACCTGATGCTCGTTGTTCAAGATGGCGTCCAAGATGGCGGCTATTTTCGAAATATTCCTAATATGAACTTATAGAAAAAATACAGATGGAGTAATATGGCGGATATGTGTGTAATATTGCGAATATGAACATGAATCCAGGGCGTATCGGGGGGTTTTCACCGCTACAGTCAAATCTAATAACACCCTACTCATATAGCCAACCCGAAGATCATAATTTAAGATAAAGGCTATTTTTTTTAGATTGTTGTGGGTACTTCTACCATTGTTTCCGCTCAGGAGAAAAAGTCAACATATTCAGGAAAAATTATCAGATTCATTACTTATCTGAACTTACTTTCGGAAATAAATGAGTATGATTAAGACAGCGCTTCAATGGCCAAGACGTAGACAGCGGCTTTATTTTTAACTGCGGAAAACGAAGACACGGGGTATGAGTCACTGTCATTTATTTCTGAAAGCGAGTATAGGAAGAAATGTAGAAAGAAAGAAAATAGTTATTCATTTAAACTGGTAAAAGCTAAATAACGGGTCACATTATTATGTTTATGAGACGTAAGAAATACTATTTAGCTCTAAAAATTAATTGCACGTCTTTAACCAAGTGATACTCGCGACAAAAATCTTCTTGCTTTTCTTCTTTTGGAATGGAGTGTAACTTATTTTCTGAGGATTCAGTGCATGCCATGTAGAAGGCTATCTCCCTTAATCTTGCTTCACGAGCTGAAGGAGAGTGTAATAGTGCTTCTAAACCTAATTCGTCAATGCCTCAAGTTCATAGGTTTCCGAAAAACAGTCTTCTTTCGAAAACCAGCTAAAGGATGACACAATTCGTGCAAAAGTTTGATCCCTTGATGGTTCTAGTTTCAAAATTGGATGTCTTGCGCTGGACCAGTTGATCCCAGAAACGCAACCATTTGAGTGGCGTGGAACGTGTTCTTCAAATGGTGTGAGACCAAAGAAATCTATTATTCATACTCTCAAGAGTCTGCTTTGCGAAAACTGCACCAGCTCAAGCACTTCTTATTTACTCATACAGGGATCAGCTGTGGACAAGATCGATAATTTTTTGAGAACATGTTTGCTGATCCAGTGCCTTTTTCCTAGGTTCCAGAATACTATATTCCATAATTATATGACTTGTGTGTTTAAAAAATTAACCATTGCTCAGGCAGCCTAACAAAAATTACAAAAATTGTTCTTTTTCTTCTGCTCCCTTGCGCATTAATGCTCGACTACTATCCGAAAAATCAATGAAAATTTTTGCGATTCAAAGATCTTAAAGTAGAGTTTCCAAGCTTTCATAAGTCATTTCAGATGTTTCTCTACGATATTTCTTGACTGAGACAGATGATTACAAAGTCGCTTGACGAGCATCAGACGAGGCTGGCAAGGCTTTTGTGGTCTCCTATTATTGCCAGATTCTAATAAGCTATTGCTATTATGACAACGGTCACCTGACAAATTTTCAGGATTTCCAAAATGAGGGCAATAATTTTTAATTTTAGTTTTGTTTTTCACCTGTCAGACATATTTTTTACGCTTACAGATCAGCCAGACTGTTAACCAGACTTAATTTTATTATACCACCTAACCACTAAAACTAACCTTATTAGCAGCAAAATAAGTGGATCGTATTTCTATTCTCTAAAGCTTTTTCTGTTTCAACCCATCGGACCCCCCCCCCCCCATTGAATATAAAAATTGTTGCTTAGATTCACTAACTGAATAATCCTGTTCGGTGAAAATAAATACCAAAAATTCACTGCCTCCCCTACTATAAGGGCTAGTCAAAATCAAATACTAATATGACATGTGTTCGCATTTAGATCTCAAAATATACTATCCTACAACATTAATTGTGCAAAATCTGTAGAGACATTTGATATCATTATTTAATGTATAAATCGCATCGTTCGCCATTTTCTTAACAAAAAATGTAACACATACTCAGTGGATTAGCTTGATCAAATAAAATTGAAGGAAGTCGCAGACAGCAAAAGCAACTGTCAACATGGAGGCATTTCAGAATCTGCAGCAATAAATGAGATTAAACCTAGTTGCTCTAGACTCTAGACGATTTTACACCAAACAAGAAAATGCTTATTGCACTTCACAAAATTAAAAATTTCGAAAATAAATGTCTCCTGGGGAATAAAATTTTTGTTTTGTACCGCGATTTCTTTCTAGTATTTAATCTTTTAAAAGGTTTTGAAATACGTCGGGCTTTATTTTACCTCCAGATAGAAACTCTTGTCATTTAATTACTTTCTACATCGTGCCAGGAGTTTAAGTTATAAGCAGTATAAACCGAGCTGGCCCCTTATCTGGAGGCGTGCTCCTGAGAGTGTGTGTCGGCGAGCGAGGTATATGGGATATTTTTACATGCCATCGTATTTTCCCTCAATTTCTAATTAGATAATGTCACGGAAGAAATATATTCGCAATATGCATGGTTTATTTATATATATATATATATATATATATATATATATATATATATATATATATATATATATATATATATATATATATATATATATATATATATATATATATATATATATATATATATATATATATATATATATATATATATATATATATATATATATATATATATATATATATATATATATATATATATATATATATATATATATATATATATATATATATATATATATATATATTTATATATATATATATATATATATATATATATATATATATATATATATATATATATATATATATATATATATATATATATATATATATATATATATATATATATATATATATATATATATATATATATATATATTACAATATATATTTTATTACAATTTTGAAAGCCCTTAAAAATGCTCCAGGTTGGGTTTGATTATTTGTTATATTACGTAAATATGTGAATGCTCAATTACGTTGTTTTAAATAAATTTGTATAAAGGAGATATTGTAAAAGTAATAGTATGATGAAGAAATATTTGATCTGCCTACAGGATACTTACACTATTTCTTCCCTATTGAATCCTTCTTCGTTTTATGTGCCAGTTCTATGAACACTAATTTCTATTTTTATAGAAGAATCACTTCAAGACATGAACACTCTTTAGACCTAGACCTCCAATTAGGTCTATGATAAATTTCTATGCAAGATTAAATTTTTAAATATGAAGTGTTACTATTTCAAAATAGTGAATTCTATGGTATTGTAATATTTTATTAATTTTATTGAATTTTGTTGAATCTCAAATTGTATATATTATTTTATTATAAGTATATTATTATACATAAATATTTTCTGCAAATTTTCAAAAGATCAAGGAACAAGAAGTTGATTGAATATGACTAAGTTTATTATCATATATAGATAATGAAATAAACAAAATGTGGAAACCTTATTTCTACCCTCCGCAAACCTATACGTAACTTATATCTACTACTACAGGGGACCAAGTCCTCTGTCACAATGTTTCTTAAAATTAGCAAAGTTAGAAATTGTTATTACCTTTGAAAATTATGTTAATCCCTTTTTATTATCATGCACAAAAACTTATCACTTCTCTTGATATCACTGGTTGGTACACGACCTAACAAATGCTGCTGCGCTCTGGTGGTGTCATCTAGCGGATGTCGCCGTACTGCCTATGGAATGCTGCTATGTTCGCTGAAACTCTGCTATAGGATATATTCACCCTCAAACCTTTAATTTATTACTTCTGCACTTATTTTCTTCTATCACTTGAATTTACTGAGAAAATTATTTTTGCTTATATACCTTCTACACTGGTATTCTTGCTTATTTAGCACAAATTTAATATTATTACTTTATATTTACTATTAATTTATAACAAATTTTTTGAAACTTCGGAGCGTGGCTGTTACCTCATCGAACGCCTTAGCTGGAATCTTGTTAATTGTTGATTGTAACCACGGATATGCCTTACTGACAAACATTTGCATTTCCTGGTTACCTTACTGCTTTCTTGTTGTGATGTTATAATCTGGCCAATCAGATTGATTCTCATTTTCTATAATATCGATTTATAAACACTACAACACAATCAGAATCACTTTCTATTGCGTAACTACAATTTATGTATTAGGTGTTGCTTCTGATTTTTCTGACATTTGATTCTGGTTCTAGAAACTCTGGAACCAATTATGCTTGTAATAAATTTTTGTGCCGATTAATAATTTAGTTATAAAGATATTACGTTCTGACCAATCAGACGCGTAGCTGGTTGGTATTCCGCTATAGTCTGTACGTTGGTCAGTGATGCATGTGTGCTTGCCCTTATACTATAGTCTATGCGATAGTTATTGATTACTGAATTTAATTTAATTTTGATTGATTTGATTATTTACTGAATTTGATGACTGATTTAAGTTCTGCATTTTCGTTTATCTTAATATGAATATACATATGAAGAAACAGATTACTATTATTTCAGTAAGAAATATAAAATTAACTAGCGGACCCG